>OZ020611.1:122066130-122108630 GCA_963971575.1 Liopterus haemorrhoidalis
TATCCCGGGTATAAAGTTAAGCTTTTAGTCCTGATAGTTGGTGTTTTGGGTGGCATGAAAGCCTCCTATCGAAGGGAAATCGAGTCCATTCGGCAGAAGATCTACAGGCGGATCTTCTGCCAACTCTTTGATCTGCAGGATGCAGAAAGCAGTGCTGCTCGGGTCGCTCCGCATTGTGCGGGCACTGGATCTGGCGTAATTTCCGCGGCTGCATATCGCCAGGGTTTGGGATGCAGTCGTGTGTATTTAGCTCCACTAGTCTCTAGTATGACGCGGATCAAAAGGTTGCTGAAGTTTGAGATTAGTGGACGCTTGTCAAGACCTGACAAACCCCAAAATAATAATAATAATAATAATGAACACGTTGCGGGCAAACTTGAACGGTACTGGCGAGACTACAAACCCCCCTTCTATAATAATGATAATTAACATATATTATATGACTTTTTCAGGCCAAGAAATATATTACAAAGACGAATGCTTCGATCTGAACATTTAGTTTAACCGATAAAAATTTTATGAAGACATGATTTTATTGATCAACTAATACGTCTCGCACATCATATGATATATTTTATACTATTCTATTTACATAAAACAATATGCCTTAGCAACGATATAGCACGCGACGATCGTTAATAATAGACCGGGAGCTCATGACAGTTTTTGGTCTCCGATTTCATACAGCAACAAAAAAGGAATGGTACTAAACCCCTGCACGCTTTCCGGTCATAGGGAAGATTGCATTTCCACTTGCACAAAAATGTTGTGTTTTTCTCTGATTTAATATTGCTTGCCCTTTTGTCAAAAGAAAGTTAAAACAAATTTAAAGTCTTTTAATTATAGGCATGCGATCCGCAGGGTCCTAAAGGACTCAAACGGTCACATGATCTTGTAATAAAAAAATATGATTTTCCGCGTTTTCATACAGCATGCCGATGAAAAGAATTAAAGTTTGTGTCATAAAACTTCTATAAAAAAATTGGCATGCAGCCCTCGTTGGCTCAAGGGTGGAAAATTTCGGAAATATTTGTGAAAATTTTAATAGGATTTTACGTGATCTTAAACAACACCAAATAAAGTAAAATGTTAATTTTATAGTGTAAAATGTCCAAAATTTAAATGGCATGCATGCTGAGGAAGCCCATCACATCATAAATAATAAGAAAAGATGCAAAAAAAAAATTGGAAAATTTAGGTCATATTATTTTGTATGCCTTTTTGCATTTCACTAAATAATGTTGTTTTTAGCTCAAATACAAAATGGCATGCATAACGAGGAAGCCCATCACATCATAAATAATAAGAAAAGTAGTAAAAAAAAAAATTGGAAAATTTAGCTCATATTATTTTTCATGCCTTTTTGCATTTCACTTCCTTGGCATGCATGCCATTTTGTATTTGAGCTAAAACCAACATTATTGAGTGAAATGCAAAAAGGCATGCAAAATAATATGACCGAAATTTTTCCAATTTTTTTTTTGCAACTTTTCTTATTATTTATGATGTGATGGGCTTCCTCGGCATGCATGCCATTTTGTATTTGAGCTAAAAACAACATTATTTAGTGAAATGCAAAAAGGTATGCAAAATAATATGACCGAACTCTTCCAATTTTTTTTGCAACTTTTCCGATGCATGCCTCTGTTTTAGGACCTCCTTATCTGCATGCCAATTATGTTATACAGCAATGCATTATATCAATAACCTATAGTTAAGATGGCATGCAAAAAGAAATCACGTAAAATCCTATTAAAATATTCACAAATATTTTCCGAAATTTTCCACCCTTGGGCCAACGAGGGCCGCATGCCAATTGTTTTATAGGGTTTTTATGACACAAACTTTAATTTTTTTCATCGGCATGCTGTATGAAAACGCGGAAAATCATATTTTTTTATTACAAGATCACGTGACCGTTTGAGCCCTTTGGGACCCTCCAAATCGCATGCCTTTAATTAAAAGACTTTAAATTTGTTTTAAGTTTCTTCTGACAAAAAGGCAAGCAATATTAAATCAGAGAAAAACACAAAATTTTTGTGCAAGTGGAAATGCAATTTTCCCTATGACCGGAAAGCGTGCAGGGGTTTAGTACCATCCCTTTTTTGTTGTCACAGGGTAAATATTCTCTCCTCCAGAAGGCATGCTGTATGTAATCGGAGACCAAAAATGTCATGAGCTCCCGGTCTATAAGGGTAAATGTTGTATAATGATATTTTCGATAACATATATATTAATAAAAAAAGGTATTTTATGAATAATAAGACATGATTTTATTGATCAACTAATACGTCTCGCACAACATATGATATATTTTATACTATTCTATTTACATAAAACAATATGCCTTAGCAACGATATAGCACCCTACGATCGTTAATAAGGATAAATGTTGCATAATTATATTTTCGCTAACACGGCCAGACTGACATGCGGAACGTTCTCGGGACGCAACTGCATTTTTCACACCATTAACAGCATTGTTGTTATCAGCAACAGCAGCCTGCATATCACCAGTGGTCTGCTCCATACCAACAACAGCATTCTGCATCTTGCATACCAGTGACAGCATCCTGCATCCCAGGAACTCCATTCTTGAGCCGGTCCACCATTAATCTTCACATCTACTGCATCTTCAAATTCTTCACCTAATTCATAATCTGTAAATAGAGCAATTTGGGCGCAGAATTGATTTTTAACAAAATCAACCATGCACCAATATCAATTAGTAAAAATAAATATTTGCTTAAAACAAAACCTCCCAGAAGCAAAGTATAAATCGTGATCTGAAAGTTTAGAGACTTTTTGTTATCAATTCATTTCTCTATCACAAACTCAGTGACTAGATCAACAAGCTCAGATACTCAGTAACTATCTATTAGTTTCCTTCATTACAGATTGTCTACAGTACAACAAGCTCAGAGGCCGTTTATTCATTTCTGCACACACAGTGCTCAGCTCAGAGAGCGTCTATTCGTTTCTGTACACCCAGTGCTTTATCATCATCATCATCAGCCCGTCGCCATAGCTCACCATCTGCCACCATGGTTACAGAGCTATTACCGGACTGATGCCACTGGCAGCGGCATGTCTTGCGGTACTCAACAAGCTTTCAATTCTCAACTCATTATCTATTATATTTCTCAGTTTATTTTGCCATTCCGATCCCAGTGATCTGTCATTTGCCTTTTCCAATAAACGTTCAATTTTAAAACTCAAATCTCGAAACTCAGATCTTAATTATCAAATCTCAAATATCATAACTCAGATATTAAATCTCAAATATCAAAAACAAAATCTCATATTTTGATGTCTCAAGTCTTAAAACTCAATTATTTAAATCTCAAATATTAAATCTCAAATCTAAATTTTACTCATTATGGCTAACACGTGCCATATGATTTAACCAAAACAATAAAATGCCTCTTACCATTTTAGTCGTCCACTATCTAACCAGTTACCTTCGTACAATGTGTCTGTTAATAATAAAACAACTCTCGTTCGTCCTGACAATTTTTAGGGATCTGCTTTGGATAATTAATCCTGACATATTCTGCATTTTTCAAAAAAAATGTCACATTTCATATTTATTCCAATAAGTGTCATTTCCTTAGAAACCACTTGAAATAATTTTTGACAAAATTAACTTGAAATTTGCCAATTTATTATCTAGCTCGTAATTCATACTACCTTTATATGATTCTCAATTGTCACCTTTAACTGAAAACTTTACATTAGCCTTTGCAATATTATACGACAATTTCTTTGCACCAATATAATGGTTGCATTAAAAAAAAATATTTTTAATATAGCACTTATTTTATATTTCTTGTGGGTGATAGGACAATCGCACTTCTGATATTAATAAAAAAAGGTATTTTATGAATAATAAGACATGATTTTATTGATCAACTAATACGTCTCGCACAACATATGATATATTTTATACTATTCTATTTACATAAAACAATATGCCTTAGCAACGATATAGCACCCTACGATCGTTAATAAGGATAAATGTTCCATAATTATATTTTCGCTAACATATATATATTTAGACTTTCCAAACCATTGGTTCGAGATCTGTTACAAGAAATAAATAATTTTAATGTCTTGGAGCTTCATCATCATGGTTTTGTTTGCGGTCGTTAACCACTGCCGGTTATTTTTAAAGAAATTAATTAAAATTTCTAATTGTTGACAATTAGCTTTAAGGTTCCTTTTCCTTTTCTTTTTTCATAAACTGGTCCATTATTTAAAATAGTCCAGGAATATTTTAAAATAGAGTTCACTTAAAACATGAACCCATGCCCACCTGCTCACCTATACAATTGAAAATGATTTAAAATAAAACGCCCTTTCAAGAAAGGACATTCAATTTAAACAGTTGAAAACAACATATGTTTAACGAAAAAATTTAAGAAAAACCTAAAAGTTGAATTACGGCGCAAAGCAAGAGAAATGGAAGTAACAATTAAGTCGCATTCAAATTAAGCGCGCTAAAATTTATCGAGTGGTATATGTCACGCATGCGTAACATGCTAACTGTAGCAATTTTATGTTAGTGATACTGACATGTAAGTGCCATAGGAACGTTGTTATAAACTATGTTACAGACTTGAAAAAAAAAGTCTCAATGGAATCATTAAGAAAGTTATTTAGTAGTAACATTACTATAATATAGTAACTATCTTTGTAACTTTTACAGAATTGGGCCTTTAGCCTTACGTAAAATATACTGCTATTGATTTAAGTCTATATTTTACTTCTGGTGCATCTTTTCGTGGTGTCGTGTTATAGTATGCAAGTAAATTGGGGCTTCACTTGCCTTGGCTGAAATAGCTTGATGAATACGTTCACCATATTCATCACTAATAACCAGTGCCGCAACAACATAAATTGGCGCCTAGTGCGTAAAATTATTTGCCCCCCCCCCCCCACCCTCACTAATTACATACGCAATTTTTATAATTTTATGGTTGGGCGATTGCATCAGTAAGGGAACGTTTAAAACATTTACTTACGTTGTTTTCTTCACCAAAATGTTATTCAAGATATTTACTTACCATATTTTTATAGAGAATCCTTAAAATCTTATTGTTTTATTTTGATGCAAGTGAAAATAAAAGAATAACTTACAAAAATAAAAAACATAACTTTATTCATAAAAATCACAAAATCGCCAGAAAAGGAACACTTACTCCTAATAAAGGAACTTATTACCAGTAAAGGAACATAAATATATATTATAAAGCCATTTTTTTAACAATAAATGTATAAAAAAAAAATAAAAAAAAAAACATTCGTTGGTATTATTTTTTAGTTTAGTTTTAACATTTTTAACATTCTTTGGTTTGGTTTAAATTGCAATATTAACGATTATATTAACAAATTATGTTACAAATCTTTTAATAAACTCAAAAATCATGATAATCAACTAATATAAAAAGGGATAAAATATAAACTCTAGGTCAATAAAACACAAAATGAAAAACACCTAAAATGAATCATAAAAGGGCTAAAGAAATATTATATTACATAATTGAATAACAAAATAAATAAAAAAATATATATTTAATGACAAAAAAAGGGATATTTGAACAAAAAATAATAAATATTTAGTTATTTTAATAATATATTATAACGGGTGTTTTTTTTAGAGGTATAGAACTTTAAATTGCAATAAAACAACGATGGATTATTCGATTGACATGAATTTTTTTTTATTCGAAAGATAATCTTGTGGCATTACATTAAATCATACCAACAAGACAGCGCAACATGTCACACAGCTCGTGCCACAATCGATTTATTGAAAGACACGTTTGGTGACCGCCTAATTTCACGTTTTGGACCTGTGAATTGGCCTCCAAGATCTTGTGATTTAACACCGCTGGACTACTTTCTGTGGGGCTATGTAAAGTCATTGGTCTATGCGGATAAGCCACAAACGCTTGACCATTTGGAAGACAACATTCGCCGTGTTATTGCCGATATACGGCCACAAATGTTGGAAAAAGTCATCGAAAATTGGACGTCCAGATTGGACTACATCCGAGCCAGCCGTGGCGGTCATATGCCAGAAATCATATTTAAAATGTAATGCCACAAGATTATCTTTCGAATAAAAAAAAATTCATGTCAATCGAATAATCCATCGTTGTTTTATTGCAATTTAAAGTTCTATACCTCTAAAAAAAACACCCATTATAATCACTTTAACGGAATGGAAAATTAAATGAATTGAACTTTTCTGGCTTTTATCTGTGCAAATTCGTTAATTAAGTCTTCTTAATTTAATGACTGCGCTGTATTATTTTCTATTGATATTAAAGCTAAATTTTACAAGCTCTTGGCCTTTTATTAACTTTAATTTACTAAAACTGCGTTCATTCGAAGCAATAGTTACAGGGAGCGTTAAAAATATGCGCAGTGCAATGTCAATATTAGGGTACACATCTTTTAAATCGTAAGTGTGGATCACTTCTAATAATTGCATTGCAGTGGCAGTTGTACAGTCATCAATTAATGATCTTGCCTGCCATTTGAAACTTTCGATTATGTAATCAAATTTGTGTTGATTATAGTTTATTAATATAAAAGATTATAATAATAAAAAAAAAAAAAATTGGCGCCACTATGAATCCGGCGCCCGGTGCGGCGGCACCTCTCGCACCACTCTTGTTGCGGCACAGCTAATAACACCCAAATTTGCAAAAAAAAAAAAAAAACAAGAGACAATCCAAAAAGTGAATTTTTAAAGACATGTTACAGCCGATCTATATATACATATATATTGATCTGTCAGTTGTCAAGTGATGACATATGTGAGATATTTCAGTTTCTCGTCTGAACCGTGTTAGTTATCAGATGTGTTAAACCTGCGTAAGTTATACATATTTAATATTACTTCAAATATTATAAAATAAAATAACTTTGTTTAAGTTAAAGTTTTACAAAACAAAATTTATAGTAAAGTAACCTCAAAGAGAATTGCCTCCTCGCCAGAGGAATGGCAAATCAAAAAACTTAAATGTAATTCATCTATGAATACTGACATCATGGATGAAGACGTTGATGATGAGCAAGTTGTAACTAACGTTCCAACGGCCAACAGATATGCTGCGCTCTCGGTTGGCGTCAAAGATGATGTAACGGTAGCCACCTCCAACAGGACTCAAAGCAAGTTAAAACCAAAAATCAAACCAATAGTATATAAACATAAAGTTTCAAATTATGCTGAATTTATAAAGAATTTAAAGGATGATTGTAGCCATGAAGTTAATACCAAATATTTAGGAGACAGAATTAAAATATTTACAACTGATATTAATGATTATAACAAATTACTAAAGACATTTAGAGAACAAGACATAAATTTTTTCACATACACTGATAAAGAAACAAAACCTATGAATTTTGTTTTGAAAGGCCTACCATATGATATAAGCTTACAGCAAATTTTTAATGAACTGAAACAGAAAAATTTACCGGTGTTAAAAGTAACTATAATGAGACAAAGTGTACCCACGTTATACCCTTACTATCAAGTGTCGTTCAAGCCAGATACAACATTTAGGCAAGTGGCGGATATCAGATACATATACTATACCAAAGTATACTGGGAAACATATAGGCCGAAAAAGGGTGTAACTCAGTGTTTTCGCTGCCAATGCTATGGGCATGCGGCAAAAAACTGCAATGCGCCGTCCCGTTGTGTAAAATGTGGAAATGGGCATGCTACAAGAGAATGTACTAAACTAATAACAGAAGAGCCCCGGTGCGCCAACTGTAAAGGTCCTCATACTGCAAATCATATCGATTGTACTTATAGGATCAAATACTTAGAAGAAATTGAGAAATTTCACGTGCGACCAACTAGAATCTATAAAACTCAAGATAATTCGAAAAATTTAATTCAACCTACCAAAGAAAATTTCCACTTAAATTATTCTAAATTTCCCCCCTTACCTAAAAAACCTCAACCTGCAACTGTTTCAAGTCAAGTTCATAACAATAATAATAATGAAATTAGTAGTACGGAAAATATAGCTGAGTTAACTAGACAACTTAAAAAATTAAATTCATTGTGTAACATTAAAAAACTAATTGCTGACTTAAAATTACTAAATCACTACCTTGAAAATACCAATGATCCTCTAGCCCGATTGCAAGCACTTTCTGAATTCGCTGAAAAACAAAATGACTAATACAGCAAGCAAAAACATTAAAGTTCTTATCTGGAATGCCACTAGTTTGTCTAACAAACTGGGTGAACTAGGATATTTTATGAATAAACACAGTATAGATATAGCCTTTATCACAGAAACCTGGTTAAAAAATAATAAAAATATATTCATAAAAGGATATAAATGCTACCGACATGACAGACCTCATGACCCCTTGTCTACTCGTATAGCTGGAGGAGGGGTAGCTATTTTTATAAAAAATACTATAAAACATGAGATTATACCCACTCCTACAGCTATAACATCTCTTGAATGTAAAATTCTAAAATTATCAACAGCCAATAACAATCAGAGCATAAATGTGGTGGCTGCGTATAACAAGCCCACATCTACGTTAAAAGCCCAGGAGCTTGAAGAAATACTTCACACCTCAACTAAAGCTGTAATAGGTGGTGATCTCAATGCAAGGCATACTGAATGGAATTGTCCTACAAACAATACAAATGGAAACATCCTTAAGCGTTTCATTGACAGCTCCTCCAGTATACTAAAATATCCTCCTACTCCATCTTTCTTCCCAGATCAAATTAACTACGCACCTTCAACCATAGACTTAGCAATTATCAAAAATATTAATACCTCAGATCTCATCGCTCATTCCAATCTCCCTTCAAATCATGCACCAGTAATATTCTCCATTAAAGATGAATCGATTAAAACTCATTACTAACTCATGCCAAATTATTCTGAAGCGAACTGGAAACTTTACAAAACAGAGCTAAACAAAAATATTATCCTACCCCCCACTTTGGAAACAACTAAAGATATAGATGTAGCAGTAGACAACATAACAACTCTATTACTCAATGCCTCCAAAACTGCAATTCCTTTACGCATACTGAAGCCAGCTGAAGAAGATTTACCTGATGATATAAAAATGATAATAAGCCAAAGGAACCGCATAAGGAAAAAATGGCAACAAACACGTAATGAAAATCTTCGTTTTCTAAAAAATTACTTGAACAATAAAGTGCGCTTGCTAATATATAAACATAAGAATGACGTTTGGCAAAGCAAACTCGAAAAACTTTCAACTCAAGACAACTCCTTATGGAAAAAACTAAAGGTAATCAAACACAAGAAAGTTGAGATACCACCACTCATCCGGAACAATTTACATATATCTGCAGATAAAGATAAATCTGAGTTCATAGCAGAAACTTTTGCTAACATCCATTCTAGTAATAACAACATCTCCAATAAATCCACTGAAAAAGTTGTAATGTCTGCAATCAACAACTTCTTCAGCTCCCAGGATGACCAAAATGACGCGTCAAACTTCACTAAACCTAAGGAAATAATGAGCATTATACATAAGTTAAAAAATAGGAAGGCTCCAGGAATTGATAAAATTCAGAATGTTGAACTAAAACATCTCCCTCGAAAAGCGATAGTTTACTTAACTTATTTATATAATGCTTGCATTCTTAAAAGCTATTTTCCCACGAAATGGAAAACGGCGCTCGTTTTGCCAATCCACAAAACAGGAAAAGACAGAGAGGATCCAAACAGCTATAGGCCCATCAGCTTGCTGTCTACTCTCTCAAAAATACTGGAAAAAATTATACTCCGAAGATTAATTGAATTCAGCTACCACACGAAAATCTTTCAGAATGAACAGTTTGGGTTCAGACAACAACATTCGACTGTGCACCAGCTTGTTAGAGTCACAGAAATCATATCAAAAAATTTTAACAGGAAAAAACCAACTGCAGCAGTGTTTTTGGATATACAAAAAGCCTTTGACACTGTCTGGCATGAAGGCTTACTCTTTAAATTGATACAGCTAGGAATTCCAAAATACCTGATCAAATTCGCTAAATCATATCTGACGCAACGCAAATTTCAAGTTATCATTAATGATACATTGTCGAATATGCATGACATAACTGCTGGCGTACCTCAGGGCTCAATCCTAGGACCTATCTTATTTAATATATATTTGCATGACTTGCACACTTCAAAGGATACACAATTGGCCTTATTTGCAGATGACACAGCTATCTTTGCGTCTGGGATAAAACCTGATGCAATAGTTAACAAATTGCAAACAGCTCTACGTCAACTACACAATTATTACTGTAAATGGAAAATCAAAATTAATACAAATAAATGTCAAGCCGTATATTTCACTCATCGTAAAAACAAACCAACAAGATGTCTTTATTACAATAATAGAGTAATTAATTGGAGCTCCAGCGCTAAATATTTAGGTCTAACCATTGACAGCAAATTAACGTGGAAAGATCATATTGTCAATGTCACTAAAAAGTCTAAAAAAATTATGCATGAAATCTATGCCTTAATCAATACTAGTAGCTGTCTAAGCACTAAAAATAAATTATTGCTATATAACGCTGTGATAAGACCAGTATTAACTTATGGATCTACTGCATGGTGTAGCACATCGAGAAGTTACCTTAACAGTGTTCAGATTATTCAGAACAAATGCCTAAGGATGGCCACAAAACTTCGAAGATACACTAAAGTATCTCACATTCACGAAGTCGCAGTTCAACCTACAATTGAGGAATTTATTATCAAAATTGCAAGGAAGTTTTATAACAAATGCAGTTACCATGAAAATCCGCTAGTTAACCAACTAGGTCAATACGATTTTGCTGAACTCCCAGTTAGACACAGTAGAAGATTACCGAAGCATATACTCCATGACCACCCTATGTGACCATCTAAACTCATAACATTCATATTTTTTTCACACACTTACACACTCACTTTTTCACACCTCACACATTACTTATAAGGTTTTTTGCAAATTTTCCTTGAATTAATCAGTAAGCATAAAAATGTATTAGATAACACTATAATATTATTCTATGTACAAATACAGATTAAGTTACTTGTAACGGGCGCTGTGTTCTAATGATGTACTGATCCATATATGTAAATCAATATCTGAATAAACTCATTTATATATATATATATATATATATATATATATATATATATATATATATATATATACATATATAAAATCCCTGAGATGCCTGTCAGATGTCCTTCTAGAGGTTTTTTGCGTACTTCCCGGTGACCTAGAAAGTTGAAATTTGGCATGTGGTTTCCTGGGAACATTCTAAAAGATGAGAAAAATCCTAAACCTAGAAAATTCAGAAAGGGGGCGATCCTACGACCCAAAAAAGTTCCCATGTTATCTTAATGGGACAAAAAATGAAGTTATCGAGCAATTTAAAATTTTCATATTATGATCAGTGGAATACCATATTATGTCCTCAGGTATTTACAAAATGGTCATAATTTCATAAGCTTGAAGTGGAAAACTATCCACTTTTTTATGTGCTGTACTCACATATGTATTTATTTTTTATATCATCCTGTTAATATTATGTATGCCATATTATTATTTTTTATTTCAGACAAGTAATAACTATTTCTACAAATGGCTTGAAATCATATTTAAAATAGGTTTCGTTATTATTTTGTCAGGTAACATAAAATATTCGCGATTGTTTATGAATCTTGACGTTTATTTGTCAGTAGGTTTGACACTTGTCATTAACTTTATTATTATTATCATGAAATAAAATCATTATTTTTAGTGCCCATTTTTAATTAGTTTATGCAATTTTAGTAATGTATTTAATGAAAAGAGTTAGAAATTATAAGAACAGATTTGAAAATATTTTATTTACTATGAATATAAATAGTAGAACTTAGGTAATTCGGACAAATGGAATTTTCGGCGTGTTCGAAAAATAGAGTTTATTCGGATTATGTTAACAATTTTTTGTCTTTGGTTTAATATATTGCGATATATTTGTGATTATTTATTAATTTTTAATACAAATAGAATAATAGCCGACCGGCGTAGCGTAGTGGTAACATATGTGCCCTGCGTTGCGAAGGTCTCGGGTTGAATCCCATTCAGGCATGGAAATTTTCACAAATAAAAATTGTCCTGGCTAATTGCCAAAGCAGCAACGGCCATTAAATTAAAAAAAAAACAAATACAAATAGAATAGCAAAATATTGTAAAAAAGTCAACAGTAAATTACGTACACACGTAAGTACGTAACAATAATGATAACATAAATATTAAATAATGACACTGAAACGTCCCTTCAAATAGTATATTTATATTAATATTGGATAATGGATACCCCATCAGCAGTGAAAACATATTTAAGGATTGCACTGTTGCATAATCAATGTATGTTGTTATAAATATGTTGTCGGAAATAATGTACATTTGTTTTTAAAGATGCGTAATAGACCGAAATATTTCATCTTCCAGTATTAATAGGTATAGTCTGTTTCTTTGATTTAAGTAGAACTAGATTTTGAAAGTAGTATTTGTTAACGTTTAAATGAGGCTTTTGATCATTTTGTTTAGCAAAAGCCCACTTTAATCGTTTAAAAGTGAGCTCGTGACAATTTACAAAAATAAAAATTCCATTTAGTTCCGCTTTAACATTTGGAATAGCCTATATACATATATTATTTGAAGGAAAGTTTAAAGCCTGGTTTATAATAAGCCCATAGCATAAACGCATATGCATTGAACAATAGATTTGACCCTTCAAAACATCTTTTTGTAATAAACAGAACAAAGAGAATAGTGTAATTTTTATGCGTATGTTCCATAACATATCTATTATAAACCAGGCTTAAGTGTCATTATTTAAAATAACGATAACAATTGAAAATTCCTATTTGGTTTCATTACTCATTACTTGTTGTTAATTGTCGTTTGTAATTTGTCAACAAGGTCACGAAGAATTTCTGTGTTTTAAAATTAAATTTACTATTATATTTTTTTAATGATTTGTAGATAAAATATTGTATGTGGTACACATATAATAGCTATATTTCACTCGGATGATTACAATCCCTCGCGTACGACTCGTGTGGTAAGCTTTCTTGTGGAATATATATAAGCAGTTCACGTTTGTAAGAACAAACTAGATCTGGTCATTTTGGTTACTTTTATAGTGTGTTACTGACTTGAAATGTCAAATAAAAATATTCCTTGCACTGTAAAACCGACTTTAGGTTGATAAGGTTATGATCATTATAATTAAGATATAATTTTTCATTACCACATATGTCAAATGGATCGACATTTTAAAAAAGTGACATTTTTTAATACCAACATGATATACAGTTTCAAAGGTGCAAACTATTGAAAACAAAATTTCCTCTTAGTTTGTTTTCAATAGTTTGCACCTTTGAAGCTGTATGTCACGTTGGTATTAAAAATGACACTTTTTTAAAATGTCGATCCATTTGACATTTGTCATAATGAAAAATGATATCTTAATTATAATGATCATAACCTATCAACCGAAAGTCGGTTTTACAGCGTAAGGAATATTTTTAATTGACATTTAAAGTTAACTGAAAACAAAAGTGAACTGCTTAAAAGCAGTTCACTTTTGTAAGAACAAACTAAGAGGGACTTTTGTTTTCAATAGTTTGCACCTTTGAAGCTGTATGTCATGTTGGTATTAAAAAATGTCACTTTTTTAAAATGTCGATCCATTTGACATATGTCGTAATGAAAAATGATATCTTAATTATAATGATCATAACCTATCAATCCTAAAGTCGGTTTTACAGCGTAAGGAATATTTTTAATTGACATTTAAAGTCAGTAACAAACTATAAAAGTAACCAAAATAACCAGATCTATGGTCTATTTCTAAGTAGAAAAAAGTAGATAGCGCTGCGAACCGAGTACGATTTCCACTGATCAAATACAGTATAGCGGGAAATTTAAAATAAAGTCTGTTCCAAACGGTTAAGCGGAACTAGATTTTGCAATTTAGTTACTTTCATCGTTTAAATCGTGCTTTTCGGCCGTTTTGTTTAAGCTTTGTAAATCATACTTACAATCAACATTTTTTGGTTAAGGTTAATATCATTTTAAAATGTCATTTTCTTTATATTTTGATTTTTTGTGTAATTCTTAATACAAATTTCCCATTTATTTATTTTTTTGTCATTAAAATATATAAAAAAATAATTTAATTTTGACATAGGTCATTCGTTTCCATGGTTTCATTGTTGTAATTTTAAATTTTGACATTCCAACGTAAAAAATGAAATAACCCAAGCAAGGTCCCTTGTCGTGACAACCTAAAAGAACGAAATTCCCATTTAGTACCGCCTAAGCGTTTGAAACAGACTGTAAGTTACAACTAGGACATGGGCGTAGCAACTGGGTTAGCAAGTGATTTTTTTTTAATTTAAAAAAGGTTAATAAGATATTGAAATAAACAAGGCAGATAATACACTTACGTTATTTATACAACATAAATTCAGTTTAATGGGAAATTTGAAAAAGTTAAAAAAATATTAATTTAAAAAATTATGTACTCTATATAAAAAAGAGAGATTTGGCTAAAAGAGTTTAAACAAAGCAATAAACCAAAAAATATATTTTCAGAGCTAAAGTTTCTTATTTAAATAATTATTGTAAATAAAAATTAAAAATATATGTATATATGAAGGTCTAAAAATTATATCAATAACTTTTTCTTTGGGCACAATCAGCTGGGCTATCTTTTGGCCTCATATTAGTCCTCTTTCTTGATCTTTTAACTGTCAACTGTCAAAAAATATTTATATGTCAGATAACCTAAAAAATATATAATTGCGTAAAAACAAATTACATGGAGAATTTTCTCCATAAAATCTACTCCAAGAATATAAATAAAAGTCTAAATATGTAAATAATAACAAAATATATGAGAAAAATTAAATAATATAAATAATATATATTTCCAATGTACGACACTGAACATCTGTCAACTTGGACTAACAACAATATTTTTACTGTGTAATAGGGATGACGATCTAAACCAATCCGAAGCAAGGACAAACAGCTCCTATCTTCTTACACACATTTTTCTACTTTGAAATAGACCATAGTTTGTTCTTACAAAAGTGAACTGCTTATAGCCTCCATTATATGCTTGTTAAATAAAATATTATTAATTAGAAGAGTGCATAATAGACAGGTTGTATATAATATATAGTCCAGTAACAAAACTAAACATAGCATATTAGCGGAAACTGTTTAAGCACTACCTTCTTTATTATAAGAGATGCGAATGAGATTAAATTAGGAAGTATGATTATAAGCAGTTCACTTTTGTAAGAACAAACTAAGAGGGAATTTTGTTTTCAATAGTTTGCATCTTTGAAGCTGTATGTTATGTTGGTATTAAAAATGTCACTTTTTTAAAATGTCGATCCATTTGACATATGTCATAATGAAAAATGATATCTTAGTTATAATGATCATAACCTATCAATCCTAAAGTCGGTTTTACAGCGTAAGGAATATTTTTAATTGACATTTAAAGTCAATAACACACTATAAAAGTAACTAAAATAACCAGATCTAGTTTGTTCTTACAAAAGTGAACTGATTATATATTTTACTCTACAAATAAGATATTAAATTGAAAAAAAAAAACAATTGACCATCAAATAAACAAGTTATTAAAAAGGAATATATATTTTTTAAATAGAACCTCGTGTAAAAGCTGTTCACTTTTGTAAGAACACAGTAGATCTGGTTATTTGCGTTACTTTTATGGTATGTTACTGACTTTAAATGTCAATTAAAAATATTCCTTACGCTGTAAAACCGACTTTAGGTTGATAAGGTTATGATCATTATAATTAAGATATCATTTTTAGGGTTTTGTAGGTATGACCAAAAAACCCTTATACCGTCATTTTGTCGTCTGTCTGTCTGTCTGTCTGTCTGTTCGGTAAAAATTGTAGCCAAACGGCTAAACCTAGAGAGTTGAAATTTGGCATGCTTGTACAACTTTTTGACCCGCACATAGGAAAAATACTAAAACATCTAAAAAACATATCCCCCTAAAAATATAAAAAAAAGGTGCTCAACGACAAAAAAAAAAAAAAACATTTTTTTTTTAATTCTGAGTAGGGTATCAAATGAAAGCCCTTAGTACGTGGATTAAAGATCAAAATTTTATTTTTGCAAAATAAATTATTTTGATGCGATTTTTGTCAAAATTGTGCAAAAAATTTTTTGTCCCACACCCTGTAGCCCAGATGGTTTAAACTAAAAATCTGAAAAAATTCTAAGTAATGTATATTGGTGTGAACCGGAATAATACAACAGGAATTTTTGATCAGATTATGTTTTCGGAAAATAATGCATTATTTGTGTTTTTAACCAAAATATGTTAAATATTTAATTCGCTATGTAACCAAGTTGATACGTCAGCGCTCATAGCGATGTGCGTTTAGTCATTGGTTTTCTAATTTTTCAAACAGGTAACTTGCAAACTAGAGTTAAAATCCTGTCAATTTTAATTTTTTTTGTTTTTTTTTTGCAGTTTTCTTTTGTTTAAATTATTTTGTCAAAATTCTAGTTATATTTTGGTAAATGTTGCATTTAATTTTTAAAAGCGTAAATTTAATAACCAGTGGGAAGTGTTGAAATTGTAATTTAATTCTGTTTGATGTATACGAAATCAGAGGGCGGGGCTAATGATTTAAGCAACCAATAGAAGCCATAGGCGCAATTTTTAAAATCTTAATGAACCTTGCTATGTAAAAAAAATACTGCACATATTTAGAAATTTAAATAATGGTATTAGGCATTCGAATTAAAATTCATAAAAAAATATTTTGACATAAAATTTGTTTTGGCATCCCAAATAATCATCATTCAGTTATTAAATACCTGCAAAACCCTGAAATATGTGAAAATTCACACTTCACATCAATTTTTCAATATGACATATGTCAAATGGATCGACATTTTAAATAAGTGACATTTTTTAATATCAACATGACATACAGCTTCAAAGGTGCAAACTATTGAAAACAAAATTCCCTCTTAGTTTGTTCTTACAAAAGTGAACAGCTTATACTTGTTTAATCTTTTGCATACAAAATGTATTTTTTTTAATACTTAATCAGGGCACTATGGGTATGAACCAAAATATTAGAAAAAGTGATTAAAGTTTGATTAAACAACTAAATTCCAAGCAATAATAAAAATATTGAAATAAAATCAATCAAAAAAGTCTTTTATTTCAGTTTTTTTTTTTTTTATTTGTCTATTAAAGTCTTTTTCTTTGGGCACTATCAGTCAGGTTGACTTTTGGCCTTACTCACAAAAGCCCTCCATCTCGATCTATCCATTGTCAAGTCTTGTCAAGTACCCTGTATACCTATGCTTGTCAGATCTTCTGTTAGCTGATCTATCCATCTCTTGCAAGGTCTTCCCACTGGTCCACGGGTATTCAAATTTTTAAATAATAAATTCTAATAAAGTCTTGGTAACTTTTTTAGTATCGGGCACTCTTCTCGTCCACATTCTTCACAAGGATGTCATAAAAGATTTTTCTGTCTTATTTTCATTATTCTTTTGATCTAATGAAATAATTTTATGAATATTTTCTAACTTTTATTTTTATTTGCAGATATTGCCGATATTAAAATCCACAAGACCTAAAATCACTCAAAAATGTTCATTAGAATAATAACAAGCAGTCGAAACTGCTTGCATGCAAAACCCCGTTACAAATGGAACAACAGAAGCTACTCAACTGACGTCCAATACAAACCAATCAGAAAAGTTCTCGTAGCGAACAGAGGCGAAATCGCAGTCCGAGTCTTCCGAGCCTGTAACGAATTAGGAATCAAATCCGTAGCAATCTACTCAAAAGAAGATAGACAACAAATCCACAGACAAAAAGCCGATGAGTCCTATATCGTTGGTGAAGGTTTACCACCTGTAGCGGCTTATTTAAATATTCCAGAAATTATTAAGGTGTGCGTTGAAAATAATGTCGATGCTGTTCATCCTGGTTACGGTTTTCTCTCGGAAAGATCTGACTTCGCCCAGGCTGTTGTCGATGCTGGACTCAGGTTTATTGGACCTACACCGAGAGTTGTACAGCAAATGGGGGATAAGGTTGCCGCCAGAGAAGCTGCTATTGCGGCAGGTAAAATTTTTTATGTAATCGTTACTTAGATAAGTTAAGTTAATGGATTTTCTTTACGTGAAGAATATTTTAATGGGAATGTGTTAATTAAAAAAAGACTTAAGAATCGTAGAATAACAGGTTTCTTAACTAAATATATAAAGAAACGCGCAACCGTTTTTTTTTTTGCGGCTCACATATTTATACTTATGCTGACCACCTTTTACTTTATTTAAACCCGGAGATCAGTAACGTAGGCCGGATATTTTGTGAGGGTGGGGTTTTTAATAAAAGAAAACTCGAAAGAGTTGATGAACAAAATAAAGAATTAAAAATAGCTGCTAAAAAAAAAAAAAACTTAAAATAACTGATGAGTCAAATAAACGGAACTAAAACTAGCTGATGAGCAAAAGAAAATGGAACTCAAATTAGCAGATGAGCAAACCGTAAGCAGGAAAAATTATCACAAAACCTGGATATAAGGTGTTGAAACCCTGAGCGGTGGTCACCCTACGCATACCTTTACAAGGTTTGATAAAAGAATACATAAACTGCGCACGTTTCGTAATACCAAGTCAGTGGAGAGGAGGAATAGCGATAAGATGCAGCTGTAATTGTTAAAACGAGTATGCCGTTGACTATGTTTCTTTACGTTATTTTGTTAGAATTTTTTGTGATTTGATTTACTTTACCTCGTCGATTTTTAAGATGAACGCTGATTTTTTATTAAAAATCACCGTCTGTATTAAATTTGGTTTGAAACTTGGTAAGACGGTTACAGAAAAATTTGAATTTTAGTAAACAGCTATTGGAGAAGATGCTTTGTGTTGAACTCCGTGTTTTAAGTAGTTCTGGCGTTTTAAAGATAGAAATTCAATCAAAGGTAATGAGAGATCGGATATGTATTCAGTTTTTAAAATCGATGAAAAGGTAATGCAGATTTATTTATTAATTAATTCCGACTGTTAGAGAAGTTGCTAAAAGAGTAGGAGTGTTATACAAGAGCCGTATCGAGACAATTTGACCAATGACGACAATTACGAAAACACACCAGCTCACACTTTCCATGTGGTTCGTCAATAAATAATAATAATAATTTATGATAAAGAACAAAGTCACCCACGTCCTCCATCCACCGTACTGCGATTCCAATAAGTGTTTCCAATAAGTGTTTCCAAAATGTATTTCCAGAAGTGGAAGAGACGCTAGTAGCTACAGTGAGTCACAGCGAAAATGATGCAGTGCTTAATAAATTATTCAAATTGAAATAGCAAATAAATTAAAAGCAAAATTTTGCAAACAAAGCTCATGATACTTACATACTAGTTTTTCAATTGTTTTATAATAGAAATAATTAATATTTGATAAGAATTTTATAAATTTGAATAACAAATTATAAATCTACACAAAAAATCATGTCACAATGAAAATGATGCACTAAGTATAAACTAACATAAGTATGTAAAAATTAAATTAAAAAAAATATATATCATTCTAATATCTAGTAGGATTTCCTTTTGACTTGATAATTAATTTCAATCTATTTGGTACTAATTCCACTAATTTTTTTGTATATTCCGGCGTTATTTTATTCCATTTTTCCAGCAAAGCTTGTTTTAGGTTATTTTTATTAGTTATGGTGTGTTTTCTAATTTCTATTTCTAACTTATGCCACAAGTTTTAAATAATATTAATGTCTGGAGATTGGGGAGGAGTATTCATCACCTTTGGGGTATTGTAAAACAACCACTCACGCACTACACGCGAAGTGTGCTTAGGGTCGTTATCCTGATAAAACACAAAATTGTCTTTTATATTTAATTTTTCTGCACTAGCCACTAAATGTTCCTTTAAGATGTCAAGGTACATCATTTTGTCCATTATTCCTTCGAAATTTCCTATGAAATGTAAACTTCCCACTCCGCCTGCCGAAACACAACCCCAAACCATAACGTGGCCACCGCCATGTTTGACGGTGGGAGTTAAATGCTGAGGTTCCATTTCTTCATTTGGCCGTCACCATACATTAACCTGGCCATCCGAACCAAAAAGGTTAAATTTAATCTCGTCTGAATATAAAACCGTTTGCCAGAAACCAAAATTTTTGTTTTGATGTTCTGTTGCTAAATTTAAACGTATTGCGTTATTATTTTTGCTGACAAACGGTTTTTTACTCGCGACCCTGCCATGTAAATAAGCATTCCTCAAAGTTCGGCGAATGGTTTCTGGGTTAACTCGCTTACCAAATGCTTTCTCCACTTCATTGGCAAGTTGTGGGGCACTTAATCGTGGATTTTTCCGCGAACAACGAACAATCCGTCTTTCTTCTTTTTCGCTGAAGATTTTCTTTGGGCTTGGTTTGTATTTATTTTCGATCCTATTTTCCTTCTGGTACCGTTCTATAATATGTTGTACCGTAGACGCGCTTTTGTTAACAATTTTTGAAATTTCTCGTTGGTTTTTGTTATTTTTAAAATGAAAAATTATTAAATTTCTCTCTTCAATTGTGGTGTGTCTACCCATTTTGAGTATTGGTTACTTTTTACTGTCATTATTGTAATTTTAATAATTATTTTTGTAATTTATTTATTGTAAACGCTATACAAACGTATTTTACGTTAAGATATACTCATCTAATATAAATAGAGGAATCCCTGACGCTGTAAGATAGGTTGCATCATTTTCACTGTGACATACGATTTAATGGAAGTTTTAATATTTTTAACTAACATGAACAAATAAAAACAAAATATAATATATTTATGTTTCTGATATAAATAAAAGTCTATATTTTATATTAGTTATATTAATATCCATATAATCAACATTAAAATAAACAAAAATTGAGAATAAATTATTTTTTCGGAGGTGCATCATTTTGACTGTGAGTCACTGTATGCGTAGCCGCAGAAGAGCAGTATTTTGAAGGTGATAATTTATATGTAAAATAATTTTATACTAATAAAAATTTATGGCGTTAGTCCGCAAACGTTTTAAGCAAACCTCGTTTATTAGAAAAATCAGCTGTGCCCACCACAGGACCGACCGCCATCACAAAGTACTTATTTATTTTATGCTGCTTTATCAAAAAATGTCTCAAATAGAAGTTGTTAGTTATTGCTTTTATAGCAACTTTTGTTAAATAAATTTTTTCGAAATATTTGTCTGTTGTGAAATATTCGCAAAAATCTTAAAACCGACACGAGTAAACTCCCATTTCTAGTTAACCGATTTTTACCAAAAGTTGATCAACTCGTACCATTGATGTCAAAAGCTTAAATATGAAGTTTCATAAAAATTTTTTTAGCCGAATTTGCTCTGCACGTGTACACGGACCGACAAACAGACAGACATCATGCTATAAATAGTCAAACCTTATGTAGGAACCTCAGTTCGTGGAGATCCATCGAAATCTCGAAATGTCAAAATCGGTATGATCACAATACCTCCTTTATATATGTTGGCGGTCGGTAAAAAGGGAATGCATATAATAGTTACAAACAATTACAAATATTAAGAGCAAAAAAAAAAAAAATACATAGATATGAAAGAAAACAAAAATTATTCACTTGGCATTATTCCTTTATGTAGGTTGACACTTGTAAAGTCGAAATGGAAAAGAAACTTTAAAGGCGGGGAACTTAGAAGACTGTATTATATTTCTAGACCTGGGGGTTTCTGTAAGCTTCTGAAAGATTCTGTAAACTTTTCGATAATTCGTTTTACAGTGTCTGTCGAAAGTTCCTACTCTACATTATGCACAAAAATTATTTTGACAGTGCGAAAGTGACTGTCGACAAGTTACAGAATAGACCCTTCTTATAGACTACGATTTGAAATTTTATGGTATAATTGACTCGATTTCTGAACTACGGTTTTGTTATCTATTGGCAGACATTCAACATTTGGGCAACAAACGGGCCTCCCTTACTTACCACATACCTACGAGATCCTTAAAAGTTAAAATTTCACATCAATTTTTACTTGAAGGAGATAATAATAATTAATATATTAAATTCTTGCTAGCGGTTTGTATTAGAATAGAAGTTTCGGATGAAATTTTTTATAACGTTCTGCATATCCAGAGATAAAAATAAATTTCTTGCAAGTAATAGTACTTAGGTATGCATTACTTTGGTATAACCCCTGTTATTATTCTAAAAGTTACGTAATTTTAAAAATTGTTTCATCATTCATCAATATATTTTAATTACCTGATAATATGCCAGTTTTAAGACGATTTAATTAATGAAAATAAATAAAAAGTGAAAGGTCACTTGTTAAGATTCGCAATAACTTATTAATAAAACGTAAACAATCATGAATGTATTTATAAACAATGTGATTCCGTGGACTATGTACTGTATGCATATCGCTTGACTTTTATACTGCGATTATTGATGCGTCATTACTACGCAAGCCAACACACCTTCTACCCCGCTCACAATCAAAATTACTGATCATTGTTCCTAAATATCAAGTGCATGTTCATTAATACAATAACCAAATTATTTCCATGTCCAACCAATAACTCGGGTTACTTATTATGTCGTCTCTACACCAGGGAAGTATGATCATGCAACTAACACTTTAGTAGTTTAAGGATATAAGTTTGTCTGCGGACATGTCTTTCTCCTTTTCAGTATCTATCGGTAAAGGCGTTTAGTTGATTCTAGCGACAAGTGTAAATAATATTTAAACAGCATGTTGTCCGACATCTTTATTGGAAATGAAAGATCTCACGTGTAAACAAGTACAACAATATTGGCATATGGATTCGCGAAAATGTTACTCCAGTGTAGATGAGCCATTAGATACTGTTGCTTATGTCACGCTATTAATAGTAAAAAGATCGTTCATGGGTCCCACTTTGTTGGTACAAATTTTTATAAAAAAGATGTTACACGTTCATGCGTTTCCCGGTAAATCACACACAAAATGTAAACAACACACAGAATTATTAATTAAAAGAGTCGGAAGACATGGCAACACCGTTGGGATTGGTAACGTCGGCTAACACTCTCGGTATTAAAAATTGGGCTTGGAAACTGTAGTTACTTATGTCGGGTTTTGTTGCGTCGAACATACTTAACTTAAAAAATAATTTTGTTAATTTATTACCCCTCATTGTTTGCCTTAATTAATTATCACATATAGGTGCTATTTGTGTTTTATATACTTTTATAATGTATTACTGGTAGGTCTGATAGAAAACTTGGGTTTGGCAAAGTTAGTTGATATTTATATGTATATATGACGAAATATGTACTTGACGAAAATATGTAGGAGGAAAGAAAAGATTCTGCCAGTCGTCATAAATTTAATGAAACATATTAAGAGACGTTTCCATTGGTAAGTCCAGTCAGCCTCAGTCTAGAATACGTAGTAAATTTAAAAAAATATATATATATATATTTAATAAACAAAATTCCGTTCAAACACGTAGAGTCGACATTGCAGTGATTATCAGCATATACAGGATACAATAAAATGAACAAAAAAAAACAAAATCTATATATAATAAATTGCTTGACAATAAATATTTTAAAATTTGACGATCAACTGAGAAATTTATTTCTATATACATTTATGATATAAACATTTATTTAATGACGAAAATCACATTTTGGAACAAAAGGAACTATTTATTTTATTATATTACTTTATACTTAAATTCTAATGACCGGGATGTGACTATTTTGGGTTGGGTTTTTGCATAATGGGGCTATATCAGGTTTAATTTGAGACTACTACAACCGCATATCTGGTTCTGCTGGAGGCGAGATCTAAATTTTGTTTTAGTAGCCACATAGGCAGAGAACTCCGATTCACGTAAGTATGTGGTTGGAAAAGGCAAAAAGATGAGTTTTGTCTTATCTGATAAAACTTTGAATTCGTCTTTTATCATCCAAATGCTTCACATCAAAATTCGGCTAATGACTTCGTAAGTGGGTTTTACACGATTCAATTTATTGATCAATTAATTGAAAAAGTTGACCTTCAATTTATTGATGTGTGTAAAGTGTTCAAATTTCAACAATAAATTGAACAATTGAAATTTATTGACGAAAAAATGGATCAGTTTATTTTGAAAATAAACTAGTTCTATTTTTCATCAATTTTTTAGGGTATTCTAGGAATATTTTTATCTTTTTAGTTATTGTCAACTGTTTAGTTGTAGAATATCCTAGAAATATATAGATTATTAGTGTTTCGTTTTAAAATGTGGCAGAACTTCAAAGTCACCATCATCTAGTATATTTCTTTTGTTTTTGTTCACAATTCGTAATTTTATGAAGATTTTTTCAATATTTTCATTTTGATAATCGGTTGGTAATGTAAAAGATTTCAAAAAAACTAATAAATAAATTGATATGTGTAAGTGATCCTTTTATTTTCAAGGTTACCAATAAATTATTCAATTAATTTACAAAAAACTTTATTGATATGAATTTTTATTGATCAATAAATTAAACTGTGTAAAACCAACTTTAGTTACAAAATTTTGTTTTATCGCTGAATCAGGTGTAAATTCAATTAAGCACTCATACTCCTGCGATGTCAGACAGGCTGGCTTTTCCGATAAACCAGAGTATGGGTATACAACCCAAAGGTTTTTGTTACTTTTGTCATGGACTTCTGGAAAATAAGAATTGAAAGTATCTAGCAAACTTAGTAGGTGAAAATTAAACTCATTTGTGATATCTTCGGATACGCGGAAATCTAGTTCTCCTGAGAATTCTTTTAATGCTGGGAAGTTGTTTAGGTTTCACCTTGACATTAACTCCGGCCAAAATTTGGTTTCCAGTTAAACTTTGTTAGTTAAAAGCAATAATATTAATAAAAAATCAGCTGTGGCCACCGCAAGACAAACCGCCATTACAAAGTACTTAAACAAAATACTTTCTAACAGAAATTATTTAGCATAACCATGGAAACATTACATATATGTGAGACAAAATAAATACTTAATAAGTATTATTATGTATTATTACTATAATAAAAATTACGCAAAAATATAATAAAAAAACAGCTGGAGCCACTACAGGATCAACCGCCCTGACAAAGTACTTAAACAAAATAATTTCTAACATGGTAACATTACATATAAGTATGATAACATAGATACTTAAAAAATATCTCAAAAATATGAAAAAATATATTAAGTTGTATTAATAAAATAAAAGTTGTTAATTATTGCTTGTATAGCAGCTTTTGCTATCTAATTTTTTTATTAATATTTCTAATAATATTTCTAATAATAAAAACATTATGTAGGAACCTCAGTTCGTGGATATCCATCGAAATTTAAAAATGTCAAAATCGGTATGATCACAATACCTCCCTTATATGTATATGTATGTGGTGGTCGGTAAAAATATAACTAGAACTGGGGCAAAAAACAAAACTTTTCAAAATACAAAATAGAAAATACCGATATAAATACTATTGAAATACTATCTTTGTAATATTTGAACATACTTGTCGTCTACTGGATTTTCGAGACGGAGACTGTGGCAGCTTTTTCTTAAGATCTTTAGTCAGCGAAAAACAATCGCAGCAAAAACAAATAAATAACGCTGCACTACTATGACTTGTACCCTCTTCACACTAGAGCTTAAAGATCCGATGTTAAGGTCCGAATGTAGCCACCTCCAAAGTCCATCGTTGCACGCGGGGTGCGGTGGCGAGAACTCTTATTACGTCATTGGGGGAGTGACCACAGTCGAAGTACAGGGAGAGGGAAAATTGCTAATATTTATAAATCAACCTGTATTTTTGGGAATCATAAAATATAGACTAAATATATTCGAATCAATTTGATTTTTTTTTTAATTTCAAGATATGAAAGAAAATATCAAAATTTTAATAAGTAAATAAATTTTAATAAAAAATAAAGTAAATAAAGTTCATATTTTAATAAGTTTAAATTTGTATTTTGATTTATTTTTAATTTTCAATTTTACAGTGCTATACTTTTTTCAATTTCACATGACTGTTACTCAGTAAATGAATAAAAATTACAAATGTTAACACTTGACCACTCTATATTGTAATTTTATCTTTAAAATAAGCCCTTGTATGTGAAAAGTGATTAATATTTATTACCAATTCTGATTTTACAGATAATTTTGTAGAAATAATAGTTTTTTTATCATCAAAAAATTATGTTAATAATCATTAATGTAATAATAATAATATGTGTGAAAAAGTTTCTCTCCAATGCCCCCCCCCCCGCTACGTCTCTGACCCTCATTGTAGACCGGTGGTTCTCAACATTTTTTCTTTTTATAGATATTTTAAAAAGACACTTATGTGCCAAAAAGTAATTTTATAACTCAACAAATACAGGAAATACGACGGGATGTATAATTGACCCCAATAGTAGATTCACCCCTTTAGGAGTTGATTAGGACAAAATTCTGAAATAAATATTTCGGCATATGTAAGAGTAATCTTTGTAAGTAAACATCAAGTCGATAGCTCATTGGTCCTAAGATATATTAAGGAATCCCTGAATTCACATTTCACCCCTTTTCACTCTTTTAAGGCATGCAATTTTAAAAAACTGTCAAAAGCATTTCGAAATATTTCAAAGAGACACTTAAGTACAAAAAAGAAATTTTTTAACTCAACAAACACAGGAAATACGACGTGATGTATAATTCACCCCAATTTTAGATTCACCATTTTAGGGATTGATTAGGACGAAATCGCGAAATAAGTTTTTTGGCATTTGTATGGGTAATCTTTATAAGCAAAAACTAAGTCGATGTCCTATCGGCCATAAGAGATATTAAGGAATCCGTGAAATCACATTTCACCCCTTTTCGCCCCTTAGGGGTTGAATTTCGAAAAATCCCTTCTCAGTGGGTGCTTACGTTATGGAGGGAATATACTCTCGAAATTTCAAGTTTTTAGACCCAGGGGTTCGGGCTGGACGGTGATGAGTCAGTCAGTCAGGACATTGCCTTTTATATATATTGTAACCTACCTTTCGAGTTTATCAACACTATGTCAGAATGGTTGCCTAAATGTAGGCGTTCGAAATAAACAAAATACGTCTTTGATGTTAAGAGTTATAATCACATAATAATACATTTAATCGATATAACAAAATACAACATATAACAACGTCTAATATAGAGCTTAAGGCTTTCGTCACGATTCGTCTCAAATTCTTTGTCAGCCTAATGACTCGTCTCAATAGTTCCCGCGTGTCGTCTCTATTACGTAACCTCCTTCGCGGTCGGTCGCTTACTGCCTGCCACCCTCGTACGCCTGCGCTAACTTGTGCCCCCCTCTTCGAGCACGTCGCCTAGGGCGACTGCAATTTCAACTCTTACAATATATAGATAGACTAGCTGTGTTTCCCAAAGTGGTTTCTTGGAAGCCTAGGGTTCCACGAAATAATTTCGGGGTTCCGTGAGACAAGTTGTGAATTTGTATTGAAAACGCTATGTACGCGAAAATCACTCAGATATCAACACTGATGTCAACGCTTATATCTACTATGTCTAGAATACTACCACCAGTTAAAATTATTGAAACCTTAGGGAACCGGTTGTTAGAATTATTAAAAATAAATTAATTACTCTGACTTCAGTTTTGAATCGTGCGCCGTGCCCTGCAGTTTTACAAATGTAATATTTATTTTATAGGTTATTAATAATACGCACTTAAAATTTTTTCCTTATATTTAATAAATGGAAGTAAGTGATTTGTTTTCAGTCTTAAAAATAGGTTCCTAGATGTAATAACCTTTGTTATAGTAATTATACACTTTTATATATTTATGATTTATTAATTATTTATTTAAGAATGACATTTATATATATAACAAAACACAACTGTTGCCATGGACCTGGTTGTCAAATATGACAACCAATATTTACAATGTTGCCATTGTTAACACCATGACATCCCTCTTTTTCCTAAAAGAAAGATAACGTTTTACAATATTTTTACAATAACAATTATTTTATGATTACAAGTAATTTTTAATCTATGATGTTATTTTTCTACCAGACCTCCTCACTACGGGCTGAGTTACTAGTTCTTCTTTTCTCTTCTCTTCTCTCGTTTTTGTAGTGTCAGGTGGTGAATACTGTGACGTTTCCTCAGAACTTTTTTCTTCATTATTATTTCTCAAAAACCATGAATTTCTACGATATATATTTCCTTCTGGCGTTTGAATAATAAATGATCTTGGTTCTTCTGCTTTTTTTATTATTTTCGCTGGTAGCCATTTTTTGTTTTCGTTTCTATATAATATGTTCTGATTTTCTCTAAATTCAGGAGCTGATTTTGTCTTTTTATCACTATAAAATTTTTCAGTCTTTTTATTTTTAATTAATGTTTCTCTGACTTCTTTAAATATTTTAGGCTTCAGTAGTTTCTTCTGTAATGGTAACAGCGTTTTTGTTCTTCGGTTCATTAACCTTTGAACTGGTGATCCGATATTGCCTCTTGGTGTATTTCTGTGATGTAGTAGTGCTAGATAGATATCCGACTTTTCTTCTAGACATTTCTTCAGTAAATTTTTGGCTTCTTGCACATATCTTTCTGCTAATCCGTTCGATCTTGGGAACTCCGGGCTTGAAAGTCTGTGCTTGAATTGCCATGTTTGTTTGAACAACTTAAATTCTTCTGAAGTGTATTGTGTTCCATTATCTGTCAATAGAACATCCGGGATACCATGCACTGCAAACCAATTCTTTAGTGCAGTAATGACAGCTGTACTGGTTATGTTTTTCAACAATTTAAAGTCAAAATATCCTGAATAACTGTCAGCTATCACAATATAGTAATTTTTGTTTAATTTAAATAAGTCTGATGCTACTTGAGACCATGGACGATCTGGAACTTCTTGTTCAATTAAAGGTTCTTGCTTGTTTGGATATGGTATTCTTCTAGCTGGATAAATCGGTAGTTTAGGATTTTCCACTAGGTCAATATCATACACGTATCCCTTTAAGCAACCAATACCACTGAATATTTTTTTATTTATTGTTTCGATACGTTTTAAAATTCCAAACTGTACACATGTGTCTTTTCCTAAAACTGGTTGTAGATCATCGCCAACTATCAAAAATTTAATATTTTCTTTTTTGTTTTTATAATTAAGTTTCGTTGAGCATTCGCCTTTCACTTTTATTTTGTGATTCGAAAATGACAACAAGTTCTTTGTTTTTGACGGGTTTACCACAAGTTTTGCTTTCTGCGCTAATTTTTCTGGGATGACGTTGCATTGCGCACCAGAATCAAGTTTAAATTTGACCTTTGTATTTGGTGAAATCCACAATGTTTCAAACCAGTCATCTGTTTTTGTTTCTTCATTATCTATTGCAGAAACATATAGAACTTGATCTTCTTCTAAATCAGTGCTACCGTGAATAAAATTGATTTGTTTTGTTCTGCAGCACTTGGAGAAATGTCCTTTTTTCTTACACTTATTACAATTTTGGTTAAATGCTGGACAAGCTTTTCTTTCATGTGTAGTTCCACACCTACTACACTTGAATGTTTCTTTTGGCTTAGTTTTTTCTTTTTTGATTTTGTAGTAATTAGTGTTCGATTTGTTTTGTAATGTATTTACCTGATGTTCTTCTTGGTTGTCTTTCATAGCTTTCAACTGTTTTCTTGCTAATTCATTTGCTCTGCAGATATTTATTGCTAGCTCCAAAGTTAATTTATCCTCTTCAAGAAGTCGTTCCCTTATTTTGTCGTTATTTATGCCTACTACAATTCTGTCACATATTAAACTGTCTTCAAGTTTTCCAAATGAGCAATTTTTGCATTTATTACGTAATGACGTAAGAAAATCATCAAATGTTTCATTGATTTTCTGTTCTGTCTTATTAAATATGTAGCGCTCGTAGGTTACATTAATTTTAGGGACAAAATATTCTTCGAACTTTTTCTTTATTTTTTCTACATTATTTAGATCTGTTTCTTTAAGGTTAAATGTATTGAAAATAATTATTGCATCAGGTCCTATTATGGTCATAAAAGTTGCTACCTGTACTGCTTGTTCTTTTTTCTTTAAATTTGTTGCTGTTTCGTACCACTGATACTGTTGAACCCAGGTTTTCCATGCTTGCGACATGTCTGTTTCATTGCTTATTGGCAATGGTTTTGGCGGTTTTAACCCAATCATGCTTTCGTCGTTTCTTGTCATTTTATACTGGTTTCGGCACCATGTAATAACCTTTGTTATAGTAATTATACACTTTTATATATTTATGATTTATTAATTATTTATTTAAGAATGACATTTATATATATAACAAAACACAACTGTTGTCATGGACCTGTATTTACAATGTTGCCATTGTTAACACCATGACACTAGATATCACATGACTTTATAGAACCGCTTCCTAAAAATTTAGGATGCCATCACTGACTACCACTAAACTAATTTATAACAGCTTTAGGTGTGGCAAGGGTTCCATGATCCGTAAAAAATTGCCCAAGGGTTCCACAAGAAAAAAATTTTGGGAAACCCTGGACTAGCTGAACACCCGTGCTTCGCTACGGTATATTGACGATCTCATTAGTGTAAAATCCTCAGTTTGTTTTTAAACATGTGTATGGGTAACCTTTGTAAGCAAAAACCTAGTCGATATCTCATTTGTCCTAAAAGATATTGAAGAATCCGTGAAAAAACATTTTACTCTTTTTCACCACATAGAGGTCAAACTTCAAAAAATCCTTTTTTAGTGGGTGCTTACGTCATACTGAGTAAAAAAAAAACTGTCTAAAACTTATATATGACAAAAAGGAATGTTGTAACTCAACAAACGAAGGAAATATGAAGGGTTCTACTATACCCTGAATGCAGATTCAGCCTTTTAGGGATTGATTAGGGTAAAATTTTAAAATAAGTTTAAATTTGTATGGGTAACTAAAAGCAATATTAAATCCCAAAATTCGTTAATATATATTTTGAATGTGTTTTTTTATAGTTGTTTATAACATAGCTTATGTTATATAGCTTAAAATCTTTAGAGACAAATTTGCAATACACTGTTGCAAACAAATTTGTTGAAAATAAATTTGTCCCTTTAAGGGTTGATAGAACAAAATCCTGAATTTAGTTCTTAAACATTTGTGTGTGTAACCTTTGCAAGTCAATATCTCAATGGTCCTAAGAGATATTGAGGAATCACATTTCAGGCTCTTTTCACCCCCTTAGGGATCGAATTTGGGAAAGTTCCATATTAGTGGGTGCTTACGTCATAGAGGTAATATATTTCCCGTATTTTATGTGTCTATGTCAAGGGACGTTCTATCGAATAAAAAATACTAATTAACCCCGTTAGGGATGAAATTAAAAAAAAAACTGTCAAAACGCTTACTAAATATTTTAAATAGAAACCTATATACCAAAATGAAATGTTATAAAAAATATGAATACAAAATATTCTATAATTCAACCCAAATGTAGATTCATGCCTTTAGGGGTTGATTAGGGCAAAATCCTGAATTTCTGTTTTAAATATTTGTATGGGTAAACTTTGTATAGTCGGATTGCTGATAGGTGACTGTTACATGTATGTATTAAGAAGTGTATTCATATAATAATCTAGTTACCATTTTTCAGCGATTTTAAAAATGTTTTTTTGTTATTTGTGTTAACTGTCAGTGTTTGGTAATAAATATTAATTAAAATACGGCTTGCGGCCAATTATTAAATTCACAAACTTTAATTTTAATCTGCTGGAATAAACAACAAATTATAATCCAAAATTTACGTATGAGTATAAGCAGTTCACTTTTGTAAGAACAAACTAAGAGGGAATTTTGTTTTCAATAGTTTGCATCTTTGAAGCTGTATGTTATGTTGGTATTAAAAATGTCACTTTTTTAAAATGTCGATCCATTTGACATATATCATAATGAAAAATGATATCTTAGTTATAATGGTCATAACCTATCAATCCTAAAGTCGGTTTTACAGCGTAAGGAATATTTTTAATTGACATTTAAAGTCAATAACACACTATAAAAGTAACTAAAATAACCAGATCTAGTTTGTTCTTACAAAAGTGAACTGCTTATATAAATTTTTCCTTATTTATAATTACAGTCTGTTCCAAACGCTCAAGCGGAACTAGATTTTGCAATCTAGTTACTTTCATCGTTTAAATCGTGCCTTTCGGCCGTTTTGTTTAAGCTTTGTAAATCATACTTACAATAAACATTTTTTGGTTAAGGTTAATATCATTTTAAAATGTCATTTTCTTTATATTTTGATTTTTTGTGTCATTCTTAATACAAATTTCCCATTTATTTATTTTTTTGTCATATAATAAAATATCTAAAAAAAATATTTAATTTTGACATATGTTATTCGTTTCCATGGTTTCATTGTTGGAATTTTAAATTTTGACATCCCAACGTGAAAAATAAAATATCCCAAGCAAGGTCCCTTTTCGTGACAACCTAAAAGAACTAAATTCCCATTTAGTTCCGCTTAACCGTTTGGTACAGACTGTATAACCTTAAAATTAATAATTTTGTTTGTTTGAGTACTGCTGTAAATTATTTTCGCGCTCTAATTAGTAAAGATATCTACGAATCTTGCCATTTCTTTCTAATGTTTTGTTTTTTATTCAAATAATTTGGAAGGTTAATTGTCAACTTGCGTCACTATACGTTACTATGGGTATGCAAATAATTATAATGATATAGACAGAGAAAGCATATAGTATTGAATATCGATACTTGTAGCAACGAACAGTCACTTATCAGCAATCCGACTATAACCAAAAACCAAGTTGATGTCTGATTGGTTCTAAGAGATATTGAGGAATCCTTGGAAATCATATTTCACCCCCTTTTTACCCCCTTAAGAGTCAACTTTCGAAAAATCTCTTCTTAGTGGAATATATTTTGCGAATTTCATGTATCTATGTCCAAAAAACGTTCTATCGAATAAAAAATACCCCTTTAAGGGTGAAATTTTAAAAAACTGTCAACATTATTTCGAGATATTGAAAAAATGCACCTATGTGCCAAAAATGGTAATATGACTCAACAAACACAAGAAATACGACGGGATGTATAATTCACCCCTTTAGGATGGGTGATTAGGACTGATTGATGGGTGATTAGATAGGAATGATAGGTTCGTTGATTAGTATAAAATCCTGAAATAAGTTTTTGGCATTTGTATGGGTAATATTTATAAGCAAAAATCATATCGATATTTTATTGATCCTAAGAGATATAAAAGAATTGTTGAAATCACATTTCACCCTTTAGGGATGCAATTTTAAAACATTGTCAAAACCATTTCGAGATATTTTAAAAAGACAACCATAAGCTAAATGGAAATGTTATGACTCAACAAATACAGGCAATACGACAGGATGTATAATTAAAAATGTCCGAATATAGATTCGCCCTTTTAGGGGTTGATTAGGACAAAATCCTGAAATAAGTTTTTCGGCATTTGTATGAGTAATCTTTGTAAGCAAAAACCAAGTCTGTATCTTATTGGTCCTAAGAGATATTAAGGAATCCTTGAATTCACATTGCACCCCTTTTCACCCTTTAGGGATGAAATTTAAAAAAACTGTCAATACCATTTCGAGATATTTTAAAAAGATACTTATGTGCCAAAAAGAAATTTTATAACTCAACAAACACAGGAAATACGACGGGGTGTATAATTCACCCCAATTATAGATTCACCCCTTTAGGGGCTCATTAGAAGAAAAAACCCCGAAATAAGTTTTTCGGCATTTTCATGGGTAATCTTTATAAGCAAAAACTAAGTCGATATCCCATCGGCCATAAGAGATGTTAAGGAATCCGTGAAATCACATTTCACCCCTTTTCGCCCCTTGGGGGTTAAATTTCGAAAAATCCCTTCTTAGTGGGTGCTTACGTCATAGAGGGAATATACTCTCCAAATGACAAGTTTCTAGACCCAAGGGTTTAAGCTGGGTGGTGATGAGTTAATGAGTCAGTCAGTCAGTCAGTCAGGACATAGCCTTATATATATATACTAGCTGAAAACCCGTGCTTCGCTACGGTATATTGATGGTCTCATTGGTATAAAATCCGCAGTTTGTTTTTAAACTTGTGTATGGGTAACCTTTGTAACAAAAAATCTAGTCGATATCTCATCTGTCCTAAGAGATATTGAGGAATCCGTGAAAAAACATTTTATTCCTTTTCACCAGATAGGGGTCGAACTTGAAAAAATCCTTTCTTAGTGGGTTCTTACGTCATACTGAAAAATGTACTCTCCGAATTTTTTATTTCTAACAAAAAAATACTAATTTACCCTGTAGGAGTGAAAGAAAACTGTCCAAACACATATATGCCAAAATGGAATGTTATAACTCAACAACTGCTGGAAATACAAAGGGTTCTATAATTCACCCCCAATGTAGATTCACCCCTTTAGGAGTTAATTAAGGTAAAATCCTGAAATTTATTTTTCGGCATTTTTATGGGTAATCTTTATAAGCAAAAACCAAGTCTATATCTTATTAATCCTAGAAGATATTAAGGCGTCCTTGAAATCACAACTCCCTATTTTCACCCTTAAGGGGTGATATTTGTTAAGGTAAAAAACTGTTAAGGTAAAAAACTGTTAAAACCATTTCGAGAAATTTTAAAAAGACACCTATGTGCCAAAAAGAAACGTTATAACTCAACAAACACAGGAAATACGAAGCGATGTATAATCTACCCCGTTTGTAGAATCACCCTTTTAAGGGTTGATTAGGACGAAATCCTGAAATAAGTTTTTCGGCATTTGTATGGATAATTTTTGTAAGCAAATACCAAGTCGATAACTTATTGGTCCTAAAAGAATTAAGTAATTACTGAAATCACATTTCACCCCTTTTCACCCTTAAGGGGTGAAATTAAAAATAATGTCAAAATCATTTCGAGATATTAAAAAAAAACACCTATGTGCCAAAAAGTAATGTTGCAACTAAACGAACACAGGAAATACGACGGGATGTATAATTCATCCCGATTGTAGATTCACCCCTTTAGGGGTTGATTAGGACAAAATCCTGAAATAAGTTTTTCGGTAATTGTATGGATAATCTTTGCAAGCAAACAGTAAGTCCATATCTTATTGGTCCTAAGAGATATTAAGGAATCCTTGAAATCACAATTCACCCCTTTTCAACCCTTAGGGGTGAAATTTTAAAAAACTGTCAAACCCATTTCGAGATATTTTAAAAAGACACCTATGTGCCAAAAATTAATGCTGCAACTAATGAACACAGGAAGTACGATGGGATGTATAATTCACCCCGATTGTAGATCCACCCTTTTAGGGGTTGATTAGGGCAAAATCCTGAAATTGGTTTTTCGGCATTTGTATGGGTAAGTCGATATCCCATCGTCCCTAAGAGATATTACGGAATTCGTGAAATCACATTTCACCCCTTTTCATCCCTTAGGAGTGGAATTTCGAAAAATCCCTTCTTAGTGGGTGCTTACGTCATGAAGGGAATATACTCTCCGAATTTCAAGTTTCTAGGCCCAGGGGTTCGGGCTGGGCGGTGATGAGTGAGTCAGTCAGTCAGTCAGGACACTGCCTTTTATATATATCGATAGAAGATAGATAGATAGATGTTGGTAATTCAGTTCGTTTTAAGTGTAATTTTATTTGAGTTTACAACTAAGGGCCGGTTTCTGAAAGCTTAGCCGAGTTTAACCATTTGGTTAAACTCGATTACAGTATAACAATCCCATACGTAACCATAGCAACCATGTTTTGACCATTTGACTTAACTAAGCTTTCAGAAGCCGGCCATAATTATTTAACTTAATTTTTGGGACCATTTTTTATGTCAATATGAATTTGTATTCTACCACGGAAAGAGCTAAGTCTAAAATAAAACAGGTAAATTTGACGTCACAAACTGTTTTATTCCAAAGATCTTCAGTTAGCCATTTCAACCGAATTCAAAGGTATATGTAGAAAATGAAGGCGGAGCTTAAGACTCACTCTACTATGACTAGATTAGTTTAAAACCATGCTACCAGATGGATACATCTCTCGATGCTTGTAAATGCCAGTATTTCATATAAATAGTGTTTCGGTGTGGGCCAAAGAATTGGTGCTAAATATTAATTAATTTTCATAAACAAGGGCTCATTTTAAAGATAAAAGTACAATCTATAGGATTCTAGCTATGGAATTTGCAATTGTTATTGATTTACGGAGTAACAGTGATGTGAAGTTAGACAAAGTTTAGGACATTGTAAAACTGAAAATTAAAAATAAAACCAAATTTTAACTCTTAAATCCAACGGAGCCAATCTTTACCTTCAAATTAAAAAAAAAAATCAAATTGATCCGACAACATTTGGTTCAAATTCTTTGGCCCTTCCAAATGCACGTTTCCGTTGCGCGTAACCCAGGTACATTACGCTCTTAAACTCAAGGTGTCCTAAAGTGCTAGTGTGAAACCGCGTGACCTCGACTAAATTCAAGCTAACTTTAATACGGCGACTGCGTCCTAAAGGTAGAACAGATTGTTAACATAATTTCTAATATAAAAAAATATTGTTCGAATTTATGCTGTCAACATTTTATATTATCATGAACAAGAATACTGTATCAAATCAACGTTATAAGAAGTTTAAACTTATTGTTATAATTAAATTATTTATTTTAACAATGTATTTAATACAATACAGAGCTACAATATTTTGGTAAAATGTATCGACTTATATGTTAATACAGGTGCAATATATTTTTTATTGTAGTATCTTTATTTTGAATGGAATCAAATATCCATATGTGTTCCATAATAATTCAAAATGTGCGTTTGCGCAGACAGTTCAAAACTAGTAATTTCCTGATGGTAACTTAAGAATAAAATTACCGTAGTAAATGGCAGCACCGGAGATTTAAACATCTAGTGTGAAAGTTAACCGTAAATTTTAAACATCGATGGACTTTAATTTTACTAATCATACAGTTTTAGGTTGAAAAGGGTATTATTGACTTACTGTCTGAATTATAAGAGATCTAAAGTATATAATTCATATTTCTATTACATAAAACGTCACATCATCCATTATCTATTATCTGGCAAATTTCAAGGAATTTGCACTGCATTTATATATGCTCCTATAATATATTCGCTCCTATAATATATCAGCCCTGTAATAGAACAGTCACTCAGCTGTATATTTGTATAGGTTAAAACTTTTTCTATGACCATTAAGATTCGAGCGCCTTTATTTACATTTATTGGGGACAATAAAATATTGTACTGGCTTTTGTTATCTTCATTAGCGTATCATTTCTGAATGAAACGTTTGTTTTGAAAAAAACACAATCACTATTTTCACATCTGATCCCATTTATTCTATTTACTTTTCTGTCTAATCTGCTCACGGAGCACAGTTTGTGAAACTCTGGTCTAAGTATTAAGAGTTTTATAAGAATTTAATATCCTACATGAAAAGAATATATATTTTTCAAAATATGTTATATATTCGATAAATTCAAAATTTCTGAGTATATGTACAGAAGGTTCATTATTCGAAATTTTTTCAGATTATTCGACCATCCCTTTGGGTAAATAAAAGAAAAAATGGTTTTCTTTTCGTGAAAGACATGTGTATATCTTTCGAATGATGTGTATTTTCTACTACATTTCTATTAATAAATTACAAATAATGTCCTTGAATGTATTTAACTGTTGCTCAACGTTGTGATAGGTATTAATGAACTTTTAATTATTTTTCCGGAAAGTTAAGCGAACGGATATTTTTGGCTACGGTTGCATTTTGTAAAGTTGAAAGACTTTGTTTTATAGTGTATCTTCAGTTGATGAGTGGATAATGACTATTAAAATTGAATGGTTATTTTCAAGTTCATGACCATTAACATAACTTGTGAAATGCAGTAAATAGTTGAGGTATTACGAAATGACGTTATATGCAGCAAGCATACAAAGTATATTTACCAGACAGTATATGTGGGCTTGAATATTGAATACTAATAGGAAACATTTAAATGTAAATTTACGTAAATTCTGGTTATATTTAATAATGTAGTTAATGATTTTAAAATTTATAAGAATAGTAGAAAATGCTAGACTATTCTTTTTAAGATGATCCTGCACATGACGAAACCATTTCTTGTGTAATAAATCATAAAGAACAACAAATTAAAAATATGTAACTGATTCAACAATTAATCTATGGTCTTTACAAATATGAAATTTTGTTTTATTTTGATCAGTTGAATAGCTTGAGTAACAACTGTTTTGTTATTACATAAGTTTTAAAGTTTCGCGTGCACCCTAAGAAAGTTGATATTGGACTTAATGGGATAACAGCTTAAATTGCTTAGTAACCGATTGTTTTAATTTATGATGTGATATAAGTGGTATCATCATCACTAGCTTTATTCGCTCTAATACTGGACTTTCGTCTCCTTTGGATTATTCCACTGCTGCTGGTAGTTATCTATTCTAGTCCACTGCTTTTCTATAGTTTTTACGATGTCTCTCCATTTCATACTTGGTCGTCTGGGATTACGATTAATAGTTCTAGGTCTCACGTCAGCAGTGTTTTTGTTCATCTGCCACTATCTCTTCTAATAACATGAAAGCCCAAGCCCATTTTTGTTTAGTAATGTGTTTAGCAGCATCGATGGCGTGAGTTTTTATGTTTTTTTGAGTAACTCTCTGTTTTGCCATTGTATTTTTAGTGATTGACCAAGTTTCTAGAGTTACCAGAACTACCAGAAAGTAGTGGTTGATTATTTATTTTTAAGTGCATTTTTAATGTTTGGCTCAAACTCTCGTTTAATTTCGCAACTGAGTTTTATCGCCTGTTTTTTTTTTTTTTCTTTCAGTTTTTAGTTTATTTGGCTTAGATAGATATATTCATATACTATATCTACTTCCTTGCAATAACTCCATATTTATCATGTCCATAATAAATGTGTATATTGTGTATATTGTGTATATTGTATAAACAAATAGCAGCCACGTGAATTCTCTAACAGATAAATAAATAAAATTTAGCAAAATTATTTTTATAAATATAACTCGATAATTAAAAATATCCACTTTAATTTGTGTATACTTAAGTAGTTATATTTAGTGATATAATCAAAAATAAAAATATGTTAACGATATTTAAAGTTGAAGTATACAGCCAGCGATAATATGTTAACGCCTATGCGGAATTTGATATAATCAAAACACATTTAAATATGTACTTGAACTACAGTATTTTGTGTTTGAACAGATTTTTGATACAGAGGTCTGCACAATTATGCTCTTGATTGTTTTATCTAATGATGAATTAAGTAATGTGGTAGTCAAACAATTGAGTTATTTGTAAATAGGTTAAATTTGTTGGTTGAGCTTATGTATTCTTTGCTGATATTGCTACAAAAGGGAGTCATCAGTGGTCTTCAACCTTCTTACATCTGCGGAACCCTACAGTTTAAATACTATTTCTTTGGAACCCGAAGGCAAAAAGCTAAAAAAGACTGTCTTTTTTTAATTTTAAGGTCAAACGTTTTAAAATAATAATTTAGATGTTTATTATTGAATTTAGTCTTGATCAAAATTGATATTTTATAGCTGATTATATTTCTATATTTTTTAAATGTAGGTATACTATTTTACTTTTTAAATAATACCTACCTAATACTCCTATAATTTTTAATGCAAATTATAAATAAAAATTGAATCAAATAATTAGCGATATGCTTTTTTGAATCTTACTTATTTATTTATTATAAATATTTATTATCAATCATTTAACATAAAATCAAAGTAATATAGTAATTTATAAACAAAAAATCAAATAACAAGGACAAAGTACAGATTAAAATGGTAGGTGATGTAAGAAGTAAATAATAATCACTACTCAACAAATTTGAACTTTTTGTTGAGTAAAATTAGCTGTTTTGGAGTAAATATGACCTACTGAAGTTATTCAATTTTCAAAATTTACCAAAAGCGTTGTGTCCAAGCATAGTCATTTTGTCAAAAATACAGAATAAAACCATTTAATTAAACTTGCGGAACCCCTGAAAACGTTCCACGGAACCCTAGAGTTCCGCGGAACACAGGTTAAATACCACTGGTATAGATAGATCAATAGAAATAAAAATAAATATTTTGTTTCTTATTTTTTTTTTTTTATATAAAATATTTTATTGCCAGGCAATTAAAGTACAAATTTAAAAAATAAGATTACATATTGGTTATACATATGCCTAATTGTATTTCTATGTATTCAAGTATAAATATTTTATTATTTTTTAACAATAGTTTTTAATACTATGTTGCCACACACAATTAGTTACGCTGGGAAAAAGGGCAAAACCCAGCACTGTTTCTTATTAAATTTGCTATAATAATTTGAAATTTATCAGTTTTATCTATACCTACAGGTTAGGGTAGCTCAGTTGTTTTCTACCAAATAAATGGTACGTCGAAGCAATGTTTTTCCAATAATATATTTACAGTAGATATTTACATTTGTTAACCTAAGGATGAATTCTAAGTATAACACTATTTTACCAGTGTATAGCCATTTTAACAATAATAATTCCCAAAATGGATATAGCTGATCCACAATATTAGAGGATTTACGTCATCAGTAAAAATTACTAAAACAATGATGGCACTTTCAAGTACGTTTACATGTGAATATTTATTTACTAAATATTATACCAATATCAAGTATGTACTTATTTAAGTTTCACACAGTGTGTTGATAGTTTGGTTATAAACACAAAATCCAAAGCTTTAAGAATAACGAATATCACAAGTCAATCTGACACATATAATCAAACATGGTTGAATTCGACATGTAAACATTCAATATGTCAACACTGCCAACAGCAGTATAATAAAAAAATTAATTTTTACTTAAGGTGTGTTCGTTTGTGTTGCCCAACCTACACTGAACTACACCACAGCTTCCCCCACCAATGCTATCTTATATAGTGACGTCAGCTGCTCTTGTCCTGGACAAGTCGGGTGCAACACAAACGAACAAACCTTTAATAATAGTTAAAACTGGTCAAAGCTCTTGATAAGAAAAATTATAATTGTTGTTTTTCATTAATATAGACGTTTAACATACATAATATTAACAAAAACATACAAATTCGTGTATTAATTCAATAAAAATGTTTGATATATAGAAATATTTAATTTTTAAGATTTTTTACTAACTTTGTAACGTAATTCCTTAGATATCGTGGTTCACCTATATATTTTCATTATCGAATATGTAGTAGGCATTGGAAATTGCTAGATTTTCCGTTTACCGGTAAATAGATTTTTCCGCCTAAGTAGTGACTTATACTTGCTGCGGAGAGACTTTTTTATAGAGTGGGCGTCCTGGAGCCTGCTCTGAGCAATACCCAGGAACGTGTATGTCTCCCCTGCATCTAGATGATGGATGATGCTCCCGTCGACCAGTTGAACATCAGCGCCTTTACCTACACCTCGACCTCGTTTTATATGGAGGACTGCGCATTTGTCCAAACCGAATTTCATACCGACCGCCTTGCTGTAACTTTGGACAGTGTCCAGAGCGCTTTGTAGATCGCACTGGTTGGAGGCATAAAGTTTCAAGTCATCCATGTAAAACAAATGGGTGACCTTATGCCTCCTTCTTCCCGGCGGCCCGCAACTGTACCCATTACCATTCCTGAGCTCAACGGCAATAGCGAGATGCAAAATAGCAATGGGCTCAATGAGTCGCATTGGAAGACGCCTCGCCGATAGTGAACCCATTCAGTATGGAGGACTTCTTTACCGGATCTTAGTGTAAACTTAGTCCTCCATAATGCCATGATATTTGCTAGGCATCTTACTATATCAGGGTGGACTTTAAGGAATTCGAGTATTTTTAAAAGAAGTTGGTGGGATGTTGAATCGAATGCCTTAGCGTAGTCCACCCAAGCCATCGACAGGTTGCGAAGATGAGCCACTGCATCATGGCAAATACAGCGGTCAATTAGTATATTATCTTTGCAGCCTGCGAGGCCTCTTTTCGACCCCTTCTGTTCATAGATCTGAATCCAGACGGGGCCGATGGAGCCCAGGATACGCTCATTTAGTGCGGTAGTAAAAACCTTGTACAGCGCATTGAGACAGGTAATGGGGCGATAATTTTGCGGCTTGGACAAATCACCCATTTTATGGATCAACACAGTTCGACCCTCTACAAGCCAGGGTGGAATTGGCATTGTTCCCCGTATGTACTCGGTGAAAATACGAGCCAAGTGCTCGTGTACACACGGGAA
>OZ020611.1:122113630-122294226 GCA_963971575.1 Liopterus haemorrhoidalis
AGGGCCGAGGGGCCACCCCCCAGGCAAGAAAATAAACAATATTGATTTTTGTTTCTTTTTTTTTTTTCGTATAACATTTTAATACATATTTTCACTTTCTACACCTCCAAAAAATCGTTATCGACATTGATATAAATATATTTCTATATTTATATAAAGCAAAATCTTAAATGAGTCAAATTTAAGGTTACCAGCTATTGGCCTCAAATTTCACTCACTATTCACTCAAATTTGAGAGATTGATTGATTTGAGAGACTCAAACTGAGTGGGCAATGAGTAACTAATACCCAAATTTTTGTTTCTGAATTCAAAATGAGTGACTCATTGCCAATTGAGGTTGAGGTGAGGATGAGGTGAGGATTAGGAACGTTTATGAATTCGGCCCTAAGTCTGCCTCCGGTCTGCCGTGTTCTGTATTGTGTGAAAGTAAAAGAAAATGATTAACGCTCTGAGACTTTTTGTATGTGAACTGTTAATATTCATCCAGAACAAAATAGATATTCTAGATGAACTATTATTGTTGATGCTGGGTTAGGGTCACTACCCGTAATTTAGGCTGTAAAAGGTGTGAAATATAGCAAATCTGCGTGCGTCGATGGTCTGAAAGGGGAACATATCATCAATGTCCCACCTGAATTACATATTCTGCTTGCAGTTTGTTTCACATTTGATATTGTATTGCCTAGTAAACTAATTGAAACGGATGTTAATCCGGTTCCGACGAACAAGAGAGGGTCTTACTTCAAGTGACAGCTATCGTCCTATTGCTATATCTACAGTTCCCTCGCAGATATTTGAAAAAATTATCTTAAAAAAATGTATGCAGAAACTACATTATGTTGATAACCAGTTTGGTTTCAATAAATGTATTGCACCCGTATACGCATGATTACTTGACCTTTACCACGCCGTCGAAAGAGTAGATAAGGGCAAACTTCTAAACATTCTTAATAAAAGGGAGATTTGCTCTCGTCTTAATGATATACTGCAGGAATGACGTTTACCCAAGATGCAGAAGTACGACAAAGTGGCCTGTTATCTTCTTATTTTTTCAACGTTTACATAAATGACCTTAGTCAATGGCTGAATGAGGAAATGATTAGTTGGCTAAGTTATTGTTAACCATATTAGCTATGCAGATGACATGGTTGTCTTCGCACCATTTGTATCTGGAGTGAGGAAACTCTTAGCATTGTGTGAATCTTATGCATTGGGACACGGTCTCATTTATAGCATTAAGAAAACAGAATTCATTGCGTTCAATCAAATAATAAGAGATGCACAAACCGAGTGTTTCTTTAAATGGTCTGAATGTAAAAATAGTCCATTCTGTATGTTATCTTGGCCATATCATTTCAGATGATCTGAATGATATGGCTGATATTGACAGACAGTGTCGCGCCATATGTGTAAAGGCCAATATGTTGTATCATGGATTCTCTAGATACAGTTCTCATGTACGAAAATAACTTTTTAACACGTTTTTGGCAGTTTTTATACCTCTGCGCTTTGGGTTAATACAACCAAATGTAGTTAAAGGAAATTTGTTATTTGCTACAACAATGCATTTAGAGTTATCTATGGATTACATAAATACTGCAGGGCAAGTAATATGTTCGTTATGAATGATGTTCATACTAGTATGGCTGTACTTAGGAAACATGTGTATAGTTTGCGTAATAGATTACTGATGTCTACAAGTTTATTTGACAGTGTCTCCATTGCAATAATACATATTTTGCTGGTTTGCACAACTCATTTATTTTCATCATATTTTTCATTTCATATGAGGCATTAAATGAAAGCTCGTAATACTTAAAGAGTCAAACGCAAATAAATTTTCAAAAAAAAAAAAGAAAGGTTTTTACCCCGATTATAACCTAAGATTTGTTGTCACTCATAGATATTCTTTATGCACTTAAATATAATATATATCTTTATGCACTTACTAGATATATGCCTATGAACAACTCTTGAAAACTTAAGTATTATTAACTTGCAATTTTGTATTGCAACATAAAAATAAGAGGCGAAAAAATAAGAGGAATGTTCTGTGCTATCGAGGTAAGGTACTCATATCTAAACTGAAAATACTAGTCAAATTATCTACCAGTAATTAAATTAATTATTTAAAAGTAGATAGTATACAATATCACGAATTAAAAAAAAAAAAAAATCGCGTTCTACCAGCTCATTCGGAAATGATATTTTTCCACTCGCAAAATATGAGCCTGCAAACGAATTTTTGGAGGGTTGCCTAGGAAATGTGTGATAATTCACACTTTTTTTCTTTAGATTATATTGTAAGGTTAGTTTCTGGTACATCTGTTTTATGTAATTGTATTCCACTATTGTATTTACACTGTTTTACCACTTCTATCATCTTTAATAATACATAATTAAAGTAATACAATTCGAATGGTTGGATCAAAACAGTCTGTTTGAGAACCACAGCATTAAGTACATTCATGCCGGTCACCATGGCGTAGTGGTTAGTGTACTGATTTCTAGGCCATGAGGGCTCGGGTTCGAATCCCGGTTATGGCATGGAATTTTTCAATAAAATAAAATGCATCTGGATAATGGACTCAGTAGCTAAGTCCAAAAATAAAAATAAAAAAAAGTACATTCATTATTGAGTAAAACAATTCTCATTTTTAAATATTCTCGATTCGAGTATATTATTTTGCTATTTTTAACAGAAAACGGATGTGGAAATTATTTATTTTTCTGTATTTGTATATTATGTCTTAAATCTTTGTTGTGCCGTGCAGAATTTTGAAGTGTTTTATAAACAAGCTATATATCTCTACACTCTATTAGAGGCTGAAAACCAATCAGCTTTCCGTTTAGATCATTAAGGTACATAAATATGGAAATATGGAAATTGTAAAGTATATTTATGGGATTATAAATAATGCAAATTAAACTTTTGTTGAAACAATGATTAAATAATTAATGCACATTTTATATTACGACAGTACTTAATATTTAAGATCCCCTTTTTGTTGATACATAAGAAAAGCGTCATCGCTAGAGAGCGGCCAGTTTAGGTGTAAATACTTTTTAATCCTATTAAATTAAAAATATCAGTAGGTTTTTTCAATTAAGTAGGATTAAAACGTATTATGACCTAATTTAACCGCACTTTAGGCATCACAACTGTCCTTACTAATTTCCCAGATTTATATTTTTTTAATAAATCGCATTTTTTGTGAATAATATTTGAACAATATTTCTTTCTAATCAGTATTATTCATTATATATATATATATATATTGTCGTTTTAATTATATATATATACTAGCTGAAAACCCGTGCTTCGCTACGGTATATTGATGGTCTCATTGGCATAAAATCCGCAGTTTTTTTTTAAACTTGTGTATGGGTAACCTTTGTAACAAAAAATCTAGTCGATATCTCATCTGTCCTAAGAGATATTGAGGAACCCGTGTAAAAACATTTTACTCCTTTTCACCAGATAGGGTTCGAACTTGAAAAAATCCTTTCTTAGTGGGTTCTTACTTCATACTGAAAAATGTACTCTCCGAATTTTTTATTTTTAAGAAAAAAATACTAATTTACGCTTTAGGAGTGAAAGAAAACTGTCAAAACTCATATATGCCAAAATCGAATGTTATAACTCAACAACCGCTGGAAATACAAAGGGTTCTATAATTCACCCCGAATTTAGATTCACCCCTTTAGGGGTTGATTAAGATAAAATCCTGAAATACATTTTTCGGCATTTGTATGGGTAATCTTTATAAGCAAAAACCAAGTCTATATCTTATTGATCCTAGAAGATATTAAGGCGTCCTTGAAATCACAATTCCCTTTTTTTCACCCTTTAGGGGTGATATTTGTTAAAGGTAAAAAATTGTTAAAACCATTTCGAGACATTTTAAAAAGACACAGGAAATACGACGCGGTGTATAATCTACCCCGTTTGTAGAATCACCCCTTTAGGGGTTGATTAGGACGTAATCCTGAAATAAGTTTTTCGGCATTTGTATGGATAATTTTTGTAAGCAAACACCAAGTCGATATCTTATTGGTCCTAAAAGAATTAAGGAATTACTGAAATCACATTTCACCCTTAAGGGGTGAAATTAAAAAAAAAATGTCAAAATCATTTCGGGATATTAAAAAAAAAAAACACCTATGTGCCAAAAAGTAATGTTGCAACTAAACGAACACAGGAAATGCGACGGGATGTATAATCCATCCCGATTGTAGATCCACCCCTTTAGGGGTTGATTAGGACAAAATCCAAAAATGGGTTTTTCGGTATTTGCATGGGTAGTTTTTGTAAGCAAAAACCAAGTAGATATCTTATTGGTCCTAAAAAATGTTAAACAATCCTTGACATCACATTTTACCCCTTTTTACCCTTTCGGGGTTAAATTTAAAAAAATTGTTAAAACATTTCGATATATTTTAAAAATACGCCTATGTGCCAAAAAGAAACCTTATAACTCAACAAACACAGGGAATACGACAGGATGTATAATTCACCCCAATTGTAGATCCACCGTTTACGGGTTGATTAGGACAAAAATTCTGAAATATATTTTTCCGTATTTGTATGGGTAATCTTTGTAAGCAAAAAGCAAGTCGATATCTTATTGGTCCTAAGAGATATTAAGGAATCCTAGGGGTGAAATTAAAAAAAAAACTGTCAATACTATTTCGAGATATTTTAAAAAGACATCTATGTGCCAAAAATTAATGTTGCAACTAAACGAACAGAGGAAATACGACGGGATGTATAATTCACCTTGATTGTAGATCCATCCCTTTAGGGGTTGATTAGGACCAAATCCTGAAATAAGTTTTTCGGTATTTGTATGGGTAATCTTCGTAAGCAAAAAGCAAGTCGATATCTTATTGGTCCTAAGAGATATTAAGGAATCCTTGAAATCACAATTCATCCCTTTTCACCCTTTAGGGGGTAATTTTAAAAAAATGTCAAAACTATTTCGAGATATTTTAAAAAGATACCTATGTGCCAAAAAGTAATGTTGCCACTAAACGAACACAGGAAATACGGCGGGATGTATAATTCACCCTGATTGCAGATCCACCCCTTAAGGTGTTGATTAGGACAAAATCAAAAAATTGGTTTTTCGGCATTTGGAAGGGTAGTTTTTGTAAGCAAAAACCAAGTCGATGTCTTATTGGTGTTAAAAAATATTAAACAATCCTTGAAATCACATTTCACCCCTTTTCGCCCTTTAAGGGTTAAATTTAAAAAAGTCAAAACCATTTCGAGATATTTTAAAAAGACGCCTATGTGCCAAAAAGAAACCTTATATCTCAATAAACACAGGGAATACGACGGGATGCATAATTCACCCCGATTGTAGATCCATCCTTTAGGGGTTGATTAGGACAAAATCCTGAAATACATTTTTCGGTATTTGTATGGATAATCTTTATCAGCAAAAAGCAAGTCAATATCGTATTGGCCCTAAGAGATTTAAGGAAACCTTGAAATCACAATTCACCCCTTTTCACCCTTTAGGGATGAAATTTTAAAAAACTATCAAAACCTTTTCGAGATATTTTAAAAAGACACCTATGTGCTAAAAAGTAATGTTGCAACTAAACGAACACAGGAAATACAACGGAATGTATAACTCACCCCGATTGTAGATCCACCCCTTTAGGGGTTGATTAGGACAAATTCCTGAAATAAGTTTTTCGGTAATTGTATGGATAAACTTTGCAAGCAAACAGTAAGTCCATATGTTATTGGTCCTAAGAGATATTAAGGAATCCTTGAAATCACAATTCACCCCTTTTCAACCCTTAGGGGTGAAATTTTAAAAAACTGTCAAACCCGTTTCGAGATATTTTAAAAAGACACCTATGTGCCAAAAAGTAATGCTGCAACTAATGAACACAGGAAATACGACGGGATGTATAATTCACCCTGATTGTAGATCCACCCCTTTAGAGGTTGATTAGGACAAAATCCTGAAATATATTTTTCGGTATTTGTATGGATAATCTTTGTAAGCAAAAAGCAAGTCAATATCTTACTGGCCCTAAGAGATTTAAGGAAACCTTGAAATCACAATTCACCCCTTTTCACGCTTTAGGGATGAAATTTTAAAAAACTATCAAAACCTTTTCGAGATATTTTAAAAAGACACCTATGTGCTAAAAAGTAATGTTGCAACTAAACGAACACAGGAAATACAACGGAATGTATAACTCACCCCGATTGTAGATCCACCCCTTTAGAGGTTGATTAGGACAAATTCCTGAAATAAGTTTTTCGGTAATTATATGGATAAACTTTGCAAGCAAACAGTAAGTCCATATCTTATTGCTCTTAAGAGATATTAAGGAATCCTTGAAATCACAATTCACCCCTTTTCAACTCTTAGGGGTGAAATTTTAAAAAACTGTCAAACCCGTTTCGAGATATTTTAAAAATACACCTATGTGCCAAAAAGTAATACTGCAACTAATGAACACAGGAAATACGACGGGATGTATAATTCACCCTGATTGTAGATCCACCCCTTTAGGGGTTGATTAGGACAAAAACCTGAAATATGTTTTTCGGTATTTGTATGGGTAATCTTTGTAAGCAAAAAGCAAGTCGATATCTTATTGGTTCTAAGAGATATTAAGGAATACTTGAAATCATAATTCACCCCTTTTCACCCTATAGGGGTGAAATTTTAAAACACTACCAAAACCTTTTCGAGATATTTTAAAAAGACTCCTATGTGCTAAACAGTAACATTGCAACTAAACGAACACAGGAAATACGACAAAATGTATAATTCAACCCGATTGTAGATCCACCCCTTTAAGGGTTGATTAGGACAAATTCGTGAAATAAGTTTTTCGGTAATTGTATGGATAATCTTTGCAAGCAAACAGTAAATCGATATCTTATTGATCCTAAGAGATATTAAGGAATCGTTGAAATTAAAATTCACCCCTTTTCAACCCTTAGGGGTGGAATTTTAAAAAACTGTCAAACCCATTTCGAGATATTTTAAAAAGACACCTATGTGCCAAAAAGTAATGTTGCAACGAAACGAACACAGGAATTACGACGGGATGTATAATTCACCCCGATTGTAGATCCACCCCTTTAGGGGTTGATTAGGACAAAATCCTGAAATTGGTGATTCGGTATTTGTATGGGTAATCTTTGTAAGCAAAAAGCAAGTCGATATCTTATTGGTCCTAAGAGATATTAAAGAATCCTTAAAATCACAATTCACCCCTTTTCACCCTTTAGGGGTGAAATTTCAAAAAACTGTCAACACCATTTCGAGATATTTTAAAAAGACACCTATGTGCCAAAAAGTAATCTTGCAACTAAACGAACACAGGAAATACAACGGGATGTATAATCCACCCCGATTGTAGGTTCACCCCTTTAAGGGTTGATTAGGGCAAAATCCCGAAATTGGTTTTTCGGCATTTGTATGGGTAATACTTGTAAGCAAAAACTAAGCCGATATCCCATCGACCCTAAGAGATATTAAGTAATTCGTGAAATCACATTTCACCCCTTTTCATCCCTTAGGAATGGAATTTCGAAAAATCCCTTCTTAGTGGGTGCTTACGTCATGAAGGGAATATACTCTCCGAATTTCAAGTTTCTAGGCCCAGGGGTTTGGGCTGGGCGGTGATGAGTGAGTCAGTCAGTCAGTCAGTCAGTCAGGACACTGCCTTTTATATATATACTAGCTGAAAACCCGTGCTTCGCTACGGTATATTGATGGTCTCATTGGCATAAAATCCGCAGTTTGTTTTTAAACTTGTGCATGGGTAACCTTTGTAACAAAAAATCTAGTCGATATCTCATCTGTCCTAAGAGATATTGAGGAACCCGTGAAAAAACAATTTACTCCTTTTCACCAGATAGGGGTCGAACTTGAAAAAATCCTTTCTTAGTGGGTTCTTACTTCATACTGAAAAATGTACTCTCCGAATTTTTTATTTTTAACAAAAAAATACTAATTTACCCTTTAGGAGTGAAATAAAACTGTCAAACTGGGAAAACATATATGCCAAAATTATAACTCAACAACCGCTGGAAATACAAAGAGTTCTATAATTCACCCCGAATGTAGATTCACCCCTTTATGGGTTGATTAAGATAAAATCCTGAAATACATTTTTCGGCATTTGTATGGGTAATCTTTATAAGCAAAAACCAAGTCTATATCTTATTGATCCTAGAAGATATTAAGGCGTCCTTGAAATCACAATTCCCTCTTTTCACCCTTTAGGGGTGATATTTGTTAAAGGTAAAAAACTGTTAAAACCATTTCGAGACATTTTAAAACGACACAGGAAATACGACGCGATGTATAATCTACCCCGTTTGTAGAATCACCCCTTTAGGGGTTGATTAGGACGTAATCCTGAAATAAGTTTTTCGGCATTTGTATGGATAATTTTTGTAAGCAAACACCAAGTCGATATCTTATTTGTCCTTAAAGAATGAAGGAATTACTGAAATCACATTTCACCCCTTTTCACCCTTAAGGGGTGAAATTTAAAAAAAAATGTCAAAATCATTTCGAGATATTAAAAAAAAAAAACACCTATGTGCCAAAAAGTAATGTTGCAACAAAACGAACACAGGAAATGCGACGGGATGTATAATTCATCCCGATTGTAGATCCACCCCTTAAGGGGTTGATTAGGACAAAATTCAAAAATTGGTTTTTCGGTATTTGCATGGGTAGTTTTTGTAAGCAAAAACCAAGTAGATATCTTATTGGTCCTAAAAAATGTTAAACAATCCTTGAAATCACATTTTACCCTTTTTTATCCTTTAGGGGTTAAATTTAAAAAAATTGTTAAAACATTTCGAGATATTTTAAAAATACGCCTATGTGCCAAAAAGAAACCTTATAACTCAACAAACACAGGGAATACGACGGGAGGACAAAAATCCTGAAATATATTTTTCCGTATTTGTATGGGTAATCTTTGTAAGCAAAAAGCAAGTCGATATCTTATTGGTCCTAAGAGATATTAAGGCATCCTTGAAATCACAATTCACCCCTTTTCACCCTTTAGGGGTGAAATTTAAAAAAAACTGTCAATACTATTTCGAGATATTTTAAAAAGACATCTATGTACCAAAAATTAATGTTGCAACTAAACGAACATAGGAAATACGACGAGATGTATAATTCACCTTGATTGTAGATCCATCCCTTTAGGGGTTGATTACGACCAAATCCTGAAATAAGTTTTTCGGTATTTGTATGGGTAATCTTCGTAAGCAAAAAGCAAGTCGATATCTTATTGGTCCTAAGAGATATTAGGGAATCCTTGAAATCACAATTCATCCCTTTTCACCCTTTAGGGGGTAATTTTAAAAAAATGTCAAAACTATTTCGAGAAATTTTAAAAAGATACCTATGTGCCAAAAAGTAATGTTGCAACTAAACGAACACAGGAAATACGGCGGGATGTATAATTCACCCCGATTGCAAATCCACCCCGTAAGGGGTTGATTAGGACAAAATCAAAAAATTGGTTTTTCGGCATTTGGAAGGGTAGTTTTTGTAAGCAAAAACCAAGTCGATGTCTTATTAGTGTTAAAAAATATTAAACAATCCTTGAATAACATTTCACCCCTTTTCGCGCTTTAGGGGTTAAATTTAAAAAAGTTGTCAAAACCATTTCGAGATATTTTAAAAAGACGCCTATGTGCCAAAAAGAAACCTTATATCTCAATAAACACAGGGAATACGACGGGATGTATAATTCACTTCGATTGTAGATCCATCCTTTAGGGGTTGATTAGGACAAAATCCTGAAATATATTTTTCGGTATTTGTATGGGTAATCTTTGTAATCAAAAAGCAAGTCAATATCTTATTGGCCCTAAGAGATTTAAGGAAACCTTGAAATCACAATTCACCCCTTTTCACCCTTTAGGGATGAAATTTTAAAAAACTATCAAAACTTTTTCGAGATATTTTAAAAAGACACCTATGTGCTAAAAAGTAATGCTGCAACTAAACGAACACAGGAAATACAACGGAATATATAATTCACCCCGATTGTAGATCCACCCCTTTAGGGGTTGATTAGGACAAATTCCTGAAATAAGTTTTTCGGTAATTGTATGGATAAACTTTGCAAGCAAACAGTAAGTCCATATCTTATTGGTCCTAAGAGATATTAAGGAATCCTTGAAATCACAATTCACCCCTTTTCAACCCTTAGGGCTGAAATTTTAAAAAATTGTCAAACCCGTTTCGAGATATTTTAAAAAGACACCTATGTGTCAAAAAGTAATGCTGCAACTAATGAACACAGGAAATACGACGGGATGTATAATTCACCCTGATTGTAGATCCACCCCTTTAGGGGTTGATTAGGACAAAAACCTGAAATATGTTTTTCGGTATTTGTATAGGTAATCTTTGTAAGCAAAAAGCAAGTCGATATCTTATTGGTTCTAAGAGATATTAAGGAATACTTGAAATCACAATTCACCCCTTTTCACCCTATAGGGGTGAAATTTTAAAACACACCAAAACCTGGCCTAGATATTTTAAAAAGACTCCTATGTGCTAAAAAGTAATATTGCAACTAAACGAACACAAGAAATACGACGGAATGTATAATTCACCCCGATTGTAGATCCACCCCTTTAGAGGTTGATTAGGACAAAATCCTGAAATTGGTGATTCGGTATTTGTATTTGATTATATAATCTTTGTAAGCAAAAAGTAAGTCGATATCTTATTGGTCCTAAGAGATATTAAAGAATCCTTAAAATCACAATTCACCCCTTTTCACCCTTTAGGGGTGAAATTTCAAAAAACTGTCAATACCATTTCGAGATATTTTAAAAAGACACCTATGTGCCAAAAAGTAATCTTGCAACTAAACGAACACAGGAATAACAACGGGATGTATAATCCACCCCGATTCTAGGTTCACCCCTTTAGGGGTTGATTAGGGCAAAATCCTGAAATTAGTTTTTCGGCATTTTTATGGGTAATACTTGTAAGCAAAAACTAAGTCGATATCCCATCGGCCATAAGAGATATTAAGTAATTCGTGAAATCACATTTCACCCCTTTTCATCCCTTAGGAGTGGAATTTCGAAAAATCCCTTCTTAGTGGGTGCTTACGTCATGAAGTGAATATACTCTCCGAATTTCAAGTTTCTATCCCCAGGGGTTTGGGCTGGGCGGTGATGAGTGAGTCAGTCAGTCAGTCAGTCAGTCAGGACACTGCCTTTTATATATATAGAAGATAGATATATATATGTGGGATTATATTGTCTGCAATTTTTTAAATGAAATATACCAGTGTTAGAAATTTTTAAACTGTTAAAATATATTTTATTGAGCCATGTAAAATTTTAGCAACTTGAAAAACAACTGAGGCCATAGCATGCTGTCTATGGCGTAGGCAAGGTATGAGGTAGCTGTGTCTGTGTCCAAACAAATAATGATAAAAATTATTGGACCAAACGCCGCCACATCACCCCCTGGCTAGAATTTTATCATATATTTATTACACAAATAATGTAAATTTTTGTAGCGGCGTTTGGTCCAATTATATATATATATATATATATATATATATATAATGCTAATATAGCTATAATGAGTTTATTGTCATAGATCACATACATACATTGTTCAGCTTTTTGGGTTCCTATTTTATTTTTATTTACCTCAAATCACAATGTTATAAGTTTACATCATTTTATTTTTCTTAATCTGTTTAATTATTCATTAGGGAAAAGACACGGAAAAAATCTCAATAAAATAAATAGTCATTGCGTTATGTAATTTGTATTAATTATAAAATTTTAAAACGTAATTTTACTTTGCAGGAGTTCCAATTGTCCCAGGAACTGACGGACCAATAACAACAAAAGAGGATGCGAGGGATTTTTGTATGAAACATGGATTACCAGTCATATTCAAGGTAAAGTATATTTTTCGTTTAGCTACTAGGGCCTGACTGTTGGAATGAATTTTTGACATGTCATTAGTAAGGAATCCGAGGTATTATCATGTACACAAGCAATTTGAATTTGAATATTTTAAAAAATGAAAGTAAAAGATGTATTTTTCAAATACATATATTCTCAGGTATTAAATATGTATTATACAATACATGTGTATAAAAAATTCGACAGATTGAACATAATTTAACATTAAAGTTGTACAAAAAACTACACAAAGAAAACATATGTACATTAAAACAATTTTAATATATTCATTTTCTATATTGATGATATGCTGTATACTATTTTTCCAACTTTCAATCGTTATATTTTCAATTTCTTGTCTTATAAATTCAAAAACGTTTTCTTTAACAGTAGGTGTACAATTTCTTCTTCTAATGTTATTTTTTAGTTGACCCCATATTAACTCTATGGGGTTTAATATGCAATAATAGAGCAGTAAACGAAGTACTATGTATTTTTAGGTTTCTGCCATTTCATCACTAACATATTGTTTTTGTTTTGGAAATGTGCGGACAACTTCCAACAATTCCTTTTTAGTATAATTGTCTTCAAAATTTATATTATTTTCATAAAAATAATCACGTATTTCTGCTTTAGTGCTGCTCTGATTAGGAATTTTAATCAACTGTCGCAAATGATAAGAAGCATTTTGCATCACTATAACACTGTATTGTAGTATATTTGGCAATAATCTTTTTCTAAACCAATCTTCAAAAAATGCTAGCAGTCATATTATCGCGATAATCTAAACTACAGTCACGAATATTTTTTGCGGATAAAAATTGAACATTATTCATCCAAGCGTTTTCAAATCCAGCCTGCAAAATAATTATGCTTTTTCGACAAACATTTGCCACACATTGATTACTATTACCAGCCCAACTTTTAGAAATTACGTCACGTGTATCAAACCATGTGTACCAAATATATTATTGGTCGCTTCTGGGCCCGAAAGTTTTTAACACTTAACAAAAATTTTTGTCGCTATTCCCGAATTCTATATGATTCCATACTTACTTTTAGTTTATCCACTTTTTTATAAGTAAAATTCATATTTTTTAAGCATTTATTTAGGGAAACCTCAGAATAGTTAATACCATCTTTGCTAACCTTTGCCGGTAAAGACGAAGTGGTGGCATCAAATTTTCTTTATACATGGCATACATTTTTCTACGTATCATATCCAATTCGTTTCATATAATATTTTCATTTTTCCAGTAACACATAGTTTTTCTCTCTCAATTATACCGCGATTACTATTTTTTTAACAATTGATTTACTTACATTCGTTAATTCCACGGTCTTGATTTCTCTGAAGAACTGCTTCAATTTTATTATTTAAATAAAGGCCGAAGTCACCAGATACTTGTTTTAAATTTGATAAGTTAAAATCATACAAACTATCAACTAACGGTACATTGTTTTTTTTTTTCTAGTAGAGTTACTGTTGAAGGGATGCAATTAAATGTATTGTGTATAAAATATAACTTGTGAAAAAAATCTGGAACTTGCGCTATTTGTTGACGTGTGAATGCTCTGTGCATCATTGCCATTTAATTTTGTTAAAAAGTATTTGAGGATCTCAAAATGATTGGGATAGAACGTTTTTAGCCATGTACCCCACTGGGAAATTACAGGCTCGGGCGATACATTTAGAAATGGACAACACTTTTAAACAATGCTATATATATCGGCTCTAGGCAAACCGCTAACTGATGTGGAATTTTGAGCGTAGCACCCAAAACTATAAGAAAATACCGCAGACACGACGGACGTTTGACTACAGTGTCTTATTCGTTTATTCAACAAAACAAATGTTACTGACCTTTGTACTCGTGGAAATAAGCACACCTGACACTTTGGTATATGAAAAAAAATAACGAAAAATATTTATAGTTAAATACTGAGAGAGTTTATATATATGAATAGTGGTTTAGTGCAACCGAATAACGTGTGGTTTAGTGCAAACGATGACGAACTAATCTCAACTCTCAACTGTCAAAAAACTCAATTGCTATGTTTTCAAAAACAAAAATAAAGGGCCAACGCCTGCTACTACACCAAATACCAAAAAATCAAGACGAAACATTATACGAGAAGGAGCTTTCAATAATATATTTTTTAAATTGCTCATAAAAATATGCACATCTGAAAAATTAATTCTAACAAATTCAGCTATGCTATGTAACGAATGTGCTAGACATGTAATATGTAGTATATTGGAGCAATGTCGTTTTAATACTTGACTTGTTTTGAGCATGTAAGCTGCAGAATCAGAAAGATAAAGAAAAACCATATTAAGATTAATATTTTTGACCGATTTTAAATAATTTAAAGCTATATCAGCTATTAGGGCGCCGTTAACAGTTTCACTTATATGTGTTGCAATAAGGTAAGGCTCTTCCTTATTATTGACTTTACAGAAAAATATACATACCAAAAGTTGTTTATAGTAAAAAAAAAAAACAATCTCTTCAATTCTCTTCATTCAAAAACATTTATTTATTTATTATTTTCTTCAATGAAGTTTTTAATAAAATGTATTTCATTTACTCCTATTATTTACTTAACTTCAAAAATATATACAAAACAGTGGTTTAAAATAAATATCTCACGTATAATTTACGTTACAGCAAAAATGTATATTATAAAAATCCTGTTCCCGATAGTTATTTATAAAATTTAACTTCGCAGGCAATTATTGAAAGAAATACGTTTTATTATTTCTTAATAAGAAGTTCGAAGAATACGAACAAATGGACTGAAAAAGTACATATTAAAAATCATAAAATTTGATAATGCTTTTTTCTGTCAACTTACAAGTGTACTTAATTACGAGAAGCGCACGCATCAAGCCAGTAGCTAGTTAAACAATGTTGGCATGGTATTGCAAAAACTCGATAACTTTGGAACAAAATAAAAAATCCAGGTTAATCCATAATATACATTGTTGAGAATATTTTCAGATTTTTAGACCAACCCCTCTGGGGAAAAGAGTCTGGGACCAAAGGTTTTTGAAATTTTCGGTCAAAATCGTTCAGAATATTTAAATTTTCAAAAATAAAATTTTGATAGTTTTCATGGTTTTGTAGGTATGACCACCAAAAGCCCTTATAATATCACTCTTGTGTCTGTCTGTCTGTTACCCAATTTACCGCATTTAAAATACCCACATATAAATCTCAAAATCATAAACATTATTTCATTCCATAATTTGTCTTGTTTTGTTATTTTATATTGGAAACACCTCAGTCTAATTTTGAAGAAAACTGAAAGAATTCTGAAACCTCGTAATGCGTGGATAAACAGCAAATTTTTATTTTTGGAAAATTGAAAACGAAAAGAAAATTGAAAACTATGTAAAAAAATTTTTGTCTCCCACCCTATTTTCCAGAGGGGTTGATCTAAAAATCTGTACATCATCCACAAAAATAATGTACATCGATGGGAACTGGAATAGTTTAACAGGAATTTTTGATCAGATTAGTTTCTCGAAAAATATCGATTTTTTTGTGTCGTTGAAAAACATTTATTGTGTGGTATCAAAAGGAAGCTCTTAAAACGAAGAATAAGGATCGATAAGTCGATTTTTTTAATTCGTTTCCGTTAACACTATTTTAGCCAAAAATGTACAGGAAAGTTATTGTCCCGCCCCTTTTTACCCAAGGGGATTAAATTATAAGTAATGTAGATTGATCTGATCCGGAAACGTACGAGAGTAATTTTTGATCAAATTTAGGTTTTGGTTTTGAAAAATATTGCAGTTTTTGTGTTTTTGACAAAATTAATATATATATTTTTTTAATTCATTGCTAACTTATGGCTAATAATGTTATGGATTTTTTGTATTTATGACTAAGGTAGTGTATGTCTTTTTTGATATTAAAAATATAATAAAAAACTTTTAACAGATGAGAATCGAGTAGCGTTCTTAAGAGGCATGCACTCGATGAACCCGCCAGTGCAGTGGCGGCGCTAGCTCTTAAAACCTGGGGGGAGGCAAAAAAAAATTGAGTAAAATTTGGGGGGGCCAAGAAATATTTTTTTATCGTTATATACGTTATATACATATGAAAATACAAGTAATGACCTAAAAAAAATGTCCTCACTTCTAAAATATATTTTTTTTTCAAGCAATTCTAGGGGGGCTAACTGGGGGGCAGAACAACTTTTAGGGGGATCGCCCCCCCCTGGACCCCCCGCTAGTGCCGCTACTGCGCCTGTGATCGCGCCTATCGTTATACGTCTTGTTTTTAAGGTATCAAAGAGGAATAAATAATTTATAATAGTGAAATATGTACTTATAAATCAAATGGCACATTGTTAATAATAAAAAATACGTTTCTGAAATTGAAAAAATATTAAGTGTATTAGGACTATATTTTGCAGCGGAAGTCAAACACATCTGTTGCACCTGATACAAGTCAATATTTTAATTACTCTTATCACTCCGTCAAAACTCAACGAGACTTCGAAGACGTCGCATAACTTTATAACCAAAAATGTTATTTAGTTAAATCTTAATCAATATATATTTATCATTTTCTGTAATTTGTTAGTGGTCAAATAATAAAATGAACTTAAATCTTTATAGTGAACGTATATTTAATATGAGCCCGCTTACCTCATTTATCAATATATTTCTTAATAATTTAATTAAGACTTTAGAAAAGAGGCAAATGCAGAAAAAAATCGCTAGGATTTTTTAATTTATATTTTCTTATGACGTTATTTTCACAAATTATTTAAATTTATTTTAAACAAATTAAATGGAAGCTCTTAGTACTCAAATATCGAATAATAATAATTTGCAAAAATCTGTATTATGTGATTATAGATTTTTTTTTTGTGTTAGATATCCAGTTGTCCATTCTGTTGACTTCTTACACTTATTAAATACCTACAAAATCCTGAAATGTGTGAAAATTCACACTTCACATAAATTTTTGACATGCCAATTGATCGACCGAGAACCGATAAACAAATATAATATTACAACTTTTTCACGCTATTCTATGTAAACTATTAATAACGTATTTGAACTACTCGTACCAACGGACGTCCGTAGTTTTTATCTTCGTTTGTTATATTTGAATATATTCATATAAACGTATGTGTGTTTCCGTATATGCAATAACTAGTGGTTTGGCTGTCGAAAAATATTCATATAGCCAGCTTCTGAACATTATAATAATAAATCCTAGATTGATGAGATATGAAAGGAGTGATGAGGATTTGTAGAGGATAAGGAGGTTGTCGAGGGGCACATCACGATGGGTATTGGAATTAGTGCATTATGCCAACGGGAGGGATAACAATAGAGTAATGAGATTGTTATTAATGAGGCGATTGAAAAACTGGATTTAGCTTGAAGCTAGAACCTGGTTTGCTTGTACGTTTTCTTCTTATTTATACTTGAATGTTTGCATTTAAGATGTATTCCGACAGTAATGAGTAGATGTTATGGTTATTTTTGGCCGCGTGTAGTATGGTGGCTATGTCAAGCGGGGTTTGTAATCCAAATCGTATTAAAGATGCGATTAGTTTTTGTTGTTCTTTTTGAGCGTTTTGACAATCTAAGATTAGATGATTAACATCTGCTATATCTGTACAAAAATTGCATTGATCTGATGATATTATGTTAAATTTTTTAAGGTGTGATGGGCAGCTAGTGTGATTTAATCTCATTCTACAAATTTGTACTATAGCATTTCGCGGTAGGTTGTGTTTAGTAAACCAAGGTTTTTTGTCAATTATATTATTAATTTTGAAATAGAAAGAGCCTTTGTTTTGGGATATATTGTCGAAGTTATGTTGCCATATTTGGTATGCATTATTTTTTTCTTTTGTCATATATTCCTCTTGTGTAATGTGAGTTTCTAAAAATTGTCCAGAAATAGTGGCTTGTTTTGCATGTTGATCTACTATTGTATTATATTCTATTCCACTGTGCCCTTTTATCCAAACTATGTTGATATATATTTTTTTTTTTCAACTTTTATTTGTTGAATTTTGTTTAGAATTCTATACATTAGGGGGTGGTTATTGGCCATACCGGGAGATTTTAATTTTATTAAGTTGCTTTGATTATCACAGGCAATTACTATTTTATTGTTTGGTAATGTTATATTATTAATATAATCGACAGCTTTGCTTATTGCAAGCAATTCTGCGTGATATATAGATACAAAATTTTCTACTTTATATATTTCTGAATGTTTGTGGGTGGGGTCGTATATTGCTAGGCTTGTGCCATCTCTGGTTTTTGATCCATCTGTGAAGATTACATTTGAGTTTGGAAAATATTTATCAATTGATTGTATGAAGTTAGTTGTAGGTGAAGTTTCTTTTTTATTGGGGTAATTGTAAAACGGGTGTATGTAATTATTCTTAATTGAGAGAGAGTAAGGGTAAAGAAAACAGCTAAGTTTTGGTATATTTTCTAGTTTAAAGTTTTCTGTATATTTAATGAAACTGTCGATTAGTAATGGTAAGGTTTTGTTTATCCAGTAGGAGTTAGTTAGACATTCTGGTAAAATGTTAGCTAGTTTTTGATAGAGAATGTTGTTTTGTAGGTGAGCTCTTTTAATAAAGAATTTGTCGCTCAGCAGACTTCTTCTGTGGTGTAAAGGCATTTCTGCACATTCTACTAGGAGGCTGTGGGTGGGTGTTGATCTGAGAGCGCTGATGCAAGATCTTAGTGCTTTATACTGGGTTTTATTTATTTTTTCGAGGATGTATGGTTTTGTATTACCGTATAAAATGCATGCATAGTCAAGTAGTGATCTTATTTTAGCTTTATAAAAATTAAGGCAGACTTTTGGGTCAGCGCCCCAGGATTTATATGATATAAACCGTAATATGTTTAAATTTTTTCCGCATCGTTTGACTAGTTGTTCTATGTAAATTTTGTAGGTTAATTTTTTATCTAAAATGACACCTAGGTATTTGACATGTGGTTTGTAAATGAAATTAAAGGAACCAATTTTGATTTCGTTGTCAAAGTAATTTATATTATGTCTGGAAAATATAGTGACGGTAGTTTTGTTTACAGATAGTTCTAAACCATTATTTTTGAGCCAAGAAGCAATGCTGTTTATGGGTTGGTTTAAATTAGTTAAGCTTTTATGGAGAGTTTTGGCGTCGCTGTATAGGCAGAAATCGTCTGCATAACCTATTAGGTTAATACCTGGGCTTATTACTTTAATTAGGTCGTGCATATATATGTTAAATAAAATAGCTGAAAGAACCCCGCCTTGAGGTAAACCTTGGCTAACATGCCTTGTTCCTATCATATTGTTATTGTACATTAGTACTATTTTCCTGTGCCAAATTAAAGATACTATTGTTTTGATAAAATTGAGGGGTAGGTTGATTTTTTCTAATTTGTCTTTTAACAGGTGTACACATACATTGTTGTAGGCGCCCTTAATATCTATAAAAATCTCGGTTAAATAATTGTTTTTTGTGTAACTTTGTTGAATATCTGTTGTGAGAATAGATAAATTGTCTATACAACCGACATCTTTTCGGAAGCCGAAGAATGAGGAAGGAATTATATCTCGACTTTCAAGCTACCATTCTAATCTAAGTTTAACATTCTTTCAAATGTTTTTGCGACGCATGAAGAAAGTGCGATTGGCCGGTAGGAATCAACTTCATTGACGTTTTTAGAAGGTTTGAGTAGGGGGAAGACGGCGTACTCATTCCATTCCGGGATAGTTATACCTGTTTGCAAAATTTTATTAAATACATTTAAAAGATGAATTTTCATAAGTGACGGTAGATTAATTATCATCAGGTAACGAATTTGATCTAGACCAGGTGAAGTGTTTTTCGTATTTTTAAGGGCAGAATTTAGTTCGTCTATTGTGAAAGGGACTTCTATTTCATATGCGTAGTCGTGGGGATTTGAACATTTTAGTTCTGGTGTAACAGTATCTGGAGTTAATTTGTAGAGAAATTCATTTAATATTGTCGTGGGAATAATTGTATTTTGATTTATTTGTGGCGTGAGGCCGTTTTCTATACATTTAATTTTGTTCCATATATTTTTAGTTGGAGTATCTTTATTAAGGGTCGCTACGTATTGTCGCCAAGATTCACGTTTTTTCTGTTTATATGTTTTTTTGGCTTTTGCTGATAAACGTTTACATAAAATGAAATTATCAAGGGTGGTTTGTGCAGAGTACTTTTTAAATGCATTTTTACGTTGTTTTTCTATGTTGGTGCATTCCATGTCTCACCATATTTTAGTTTTGAATGGATTTATGATTTTAGATTTAGTTTCAGGTATGGCTTGCGAAGCCGCGTTATTTATAATGTTAATTATTTGATAGTAGTCCTGTACGTGATCCGCGGTGCCGTTGAAGTTTGGGGATTGGTATTGAAGAATATCTGTATATCTTCCCCAATCAGCTTTATTAATGTTCCATTTATATTTTGGTGTTATTATGATGTCATTGTTTACTGTCAGTAAGATATTTATTAATATGGGAAAATGGTTGGAGCCATGACAATCTTTCAGGGTGGCCCAGGTTATTATACTGGTTAAGTTTGGGGAGCAAAAGGTTAGAGATCAATCGCAGCTTTTGATGTGTTCGGAGGTTTGAGTAATGTTTCCGAGCCGTCGTTTAAAACTATATAACCGCTTTGTTCGATTGCATCTAGTAATGAGGTTTCTTCTTGGTCTATTTCGTCGCTTCCCCATGCGTTGTTATGACTATTGAAATCCCCACCTATTATAACTGGATGTTTAATTTGTTTGAAAATGTTTAACCAAAATAAATTATTAAGTTTTGGGTTTGCAATATATTGATAAAATCGTGATATCTGCGTTGTTTATTTTTACTGTAATGGCGGTGATTTGAATTAAGTTTTTGCTATCGTAATTAATGTTAAGTGTTTTGTAAGGGAAATTATTTTTAATTAGTATAGCGCTCCCTCCGTAACCGTCGAGTCTGTCTGTATTAATAATATTGTAATTTTAAAATTTTTGGATGTTCTTGGAAGGGTTAATCCAAGTTTCGGATAATAGGGCCATAGATATTTTTTGTTGTTGTAAAATACGTTCTAGTGATTGTTTGTTAGCTGCTAAAGACCTGGTATTCCATTGTAATATGTTAAAATCCATGATTGGATATATTACTGTTATTTAATTTTTCTTCAACTATTTTGTTTATTTCTGATCCAGAAGGAATATTTAGTTCCTTAGGGAATACATCGGATAGTATTTTGCTGACAGTTTCAATTACTATATTTTTAATAAGTGATAGGAAGTGCACGTCAGACGGTGCATTAGTGTTAGTGTTAAGGCTATTGTAGACAGGGGTAGAATGACTAAAATTGGCATTGAGAAATAATTCTGGTGGGGGTTGAGGTGTGCGGGGTTGAACACTGTTTGGTGATCTGGGGCGAACTTGTGTTATATTAATGTGTTTGCGAATATTTTTATTGTAATTAGGTAATTCAGGGTAATCTGATTTTGTAGCTTCGGTAATTTTGGCGTATGATGATTTATTTTGGAAGATTTCTTTACAATCTTCGTAAGGCATGCCAGACACGGCCATGGTTTCTTTTATTTTGCGAACTTTTGTTATTTCTGGACAATTTTTATCAGTGGATATATGGCCTACTTTTTTACAAAGGACACAAAAATTTGCGTCTGTTTTATTACATTCTTTATATACATCTCCTTTACATTGCTTGCCGACGTGCCCCAATCTTAAGCATTGGTAACACTGGATTACCGGAAATATATATGGGGAGACAGTGCAGCTCGTACTCCACAAATATACAAAATCGGGAAGTTTTTGTCCTTCAAATTTGACAATGCAGGTACTTAATTTTTTGTATGTAGTTTCTCCATTGAAAGTGACTCGTTTTGTTACACGGCGGATTGATATAACTTTAGTATCGCATTTTATGGCTTCAAGCAGTTCTTCGTCTGATTCATTAATGTCTACGTTACGAATTACTCCTTGACGGTGGGTGAAAAAACTAGGGATATATGCTTGCATATTGTTGTCGTTAAATAATTTTAAATTTATTAGTTCGTTAGCTGCTATATACACGTTAAGTTCTCAACTCTTACGCGTGAAAAGCCTGATTGTTTAATATCGTTGATATTATTTTTGTAGCAAAAGTTACTTTTGTATATTAATTTTCCGATGGACATCGCATGCATTCTTTGTCTGTTTTTATTGTCTATATAAACGAAAAAGGGGCCTGGATCGGTATTTTTGTATATGTTTTTAGAGTGAAAATGTCCGTGATTAAGTGTGTTGTTTGAATTTGTGATATTGGTAACGGTAATATTGTTATTATTATTGTTATTAACAGATGTACTACTATTTGAATTTTGTTCATTATTTAAATTATTTTTTAGATTGTCTGAATTTACAATATTGGAAGTACTTGGAATTGGTTCAATAATGTTTGTATCTGAAATTACTTGTTCGTTAGCTGGATTGTTTGACATAGGCGTGCTTGCTTTTTTAGGTGACTTAACAATGTTATTTATTGTAGTTTGTGTTAATTCCTTAAATACTGGAGAACTTACAATTGTTTTAGATGTTCTGGTTTGGTAAGTATGTCTGTTAGATTTTGGCCTACCTCGCCTTCTTGAACTAGGTTTAAATGTACTCAACTCGGTGTTTGCGGACGCCCTCGGATTTCGGTCCATCAAATCCTCACCGCCTCCCTCATCCTCTTGCTGCCCACCGACCATGTCGGCGGGATTTGTTACACAGCGCTCAAACTGATAATTTAAACAACTTTTAAAGAAATTACTGATTGTTAATGATATATTCGCACGTGGTTGACAGAGCACACTTGACACGTCTGTACTTAAACACGATTGAACTGAGAATGTTGCAATACTTTCTCCATATTGTTTGGAATAGCGACTGAAACAGAGCATACTTCTTTCACAACATTCAAACGAATGACATTCGCTTAATTTTAATAACCTTCTAAATTGAACCATACCCTTTTTTAACCGTCGTCGGCCAAGTAAATCCTCCTCAAGTAAAATAAATTTTAGCCCTGTCTGAATCTGAATTCGAGTCAGAGAGTAGAAAGTAACAAATTTATTGAAAGATATTTCGTTACGGAGAATCCGGATATAAAAATAAATTACTTGTGTTTTAAAAATATTTGAAAATATAATTCAGCATTCTTTCGGACAGCACAGCTAATTTATTGAAATAATTTTTTCGAACCGCATTTTTTAAAAGATAGCAAGTGTATGTGTTAATAACCTGACCAAAAATTAAAACTCGAATTGTGTATATAGGTATCTCAAAAACTATGATAATTGAGTTATTAGATAGTAATATTAATAACATGCACTTTATTCACTCGATAAAACTTAATGATTATAAGATAATTCTGTTAACGACAAACGAATTAATAACTTTCTTCAGTTTTTATAATGTTCAATTTGGTCCATATAACGTGTTTTTTTTTTTTTCTGCAGGGCGAACACCACCTTCTCTATTAAATATCCATCTCTATTAAATACTAGCTGAAGAAACCTGTGCTTCGTATGGTTTTTGTTGTATACATTTTTGCTGTTACGTAAATGATCTGAGAGTGAGTTATTTCAATTTCGGGTAGCACCCACCATATTCCCCAAATATTAATTTTATTAAATACTGTACTCAACAGAAAATAATCGTTTCTTAACATAAATCTTAACATTATAAATCATATATTTCAGGTTTATAGGTAGTGCTTCCCCATAGCCCGTAAATATTCATCTTACTAAAAATCGTATTGAACAGAAAATAATCGTTTTTTAATTTTTATCAACTTGTCTTATGTATATTTTTGCTTCCAAGTAAATGATAAGTAAGATATTTCAAGTTTATAGCTTACGCTTTCCTTAGTCAATTAAATATTCTTCTTCTTCTTTGGGGCCTGTCTGTCAGGCTGACTTTTGGTCTCCCTCTCATAAGTTCTCTTTAAGTTCCAGTTAATTGTCAGATCTTTCCGTGTATCCTAAATACATTGGTATTCAATACTTGTTAGATCTTTGGTTAACTGATTTCTCCATTTTTTGCAACCCCCTAAATATTATTAAAAACTGCATTCAACTAAAAATAAATGTATACATATTTATCCTAAATAAATTTTCGTTTGCATATTATTGGTGTCAGTAGCGTAGCGACAAATTTCCCCCCCCCCCCGTAAACCTTTCATCTGAGCCCTTCCCCCTCCGGAACAAAAAAATAAATAAAGGTATATTAAGAAAACAACACAACTCTTTTTCAAAATATTATTTTAATTTAATGATTAAAAATTTCTCACAAACTAAATAATCAAGATAAACTGAAAAAACTAATAAAATTGTTTTTTCCTTGCCTTCACAGCTGCAAATTGGTCGATGACATCTTCTAAATTTATTTTAGCAGCTTCTTCTGCTTCCCCGGCTAATATGCTTAAAGCAGACTAACGATCTTGAGTCATGGTTGTCCTTAAATGATTTTTAATTCTTTTCAATGTACTGAAGGACCTTTCTGCAGTGGCCACGCTGACGGGTAATGTCAAATATAACATAAGTGCTGCAATTACTTCTGTGAATGTACTACTTATATCGCAATATGTAATTGTTAATAATTTCACTAAATATGCAATATTTTCAATGTCTTTCATCTCTGATTTAAAAGTTTTTTGAAACAAAATCATGTGATTTGGAAATTCATTGCCAATATCCATAGCGTATTTATTTTTTAAATTTGTAGCTTGTTTTAATAATGTATCTGATTCTAATAACAATAATTTTTTGGGATTCAAGAATGAAAAATAACTATTTACAGATTTTAGTGATGTAAAACGTGAATCTAACTGATTAGTAACAATATCGATAACTACATAAAATACATTAATTTTAAACACTTCTTCAGGTGTTTCAAATCGGTAATCTATAGAAAGCTCATCAAACATTTTTTTTTGTTTTTTTCATTCGTTTTTGCGTAAACGTTGGTGTTATATTACATTTTAAAGCAAGACACTTTGCTTCCGCCAGTATATTATCAAAATTATTACGCAAAGATTTTATTTCTTTTAGTCCAGTTTCTAATAACGAACATACTTTATCTAGATCAATATTCTTTTGGATTGCAATAATTTTGAGACAAGATTTAATGGTGACAAAATTTCAGTAACTAAAACCGTAATGAAAATAAAATCTAAACAGTCCATTTTGTTTCTTAAAGCAATCACTTGTACCATTTCATCTTTTTTCTGACTTTCTAAAATAATTTTTGACAGAGCTTTCATTACATCTACATATCTATAATTAATGGCTACGCAAGACGATAACCGACTAGCCCAACGGGTAGGATTCAGTTTTTTTTAAGTTACTTCTGATTCTCCTGTTATTTTTGATAATACGTACCTATTTATACTAATTCCAAAAAATGTATATATTTCTTGCATACTAGAAAAGAAATTCTTAATATCTTGCACCTCGTTCATAGCATCATTTATAACTAAATTTAAGTTGGGCCGCACATTGAATAAATGTTGCATTTTTTTCAATTTGTTTTAACCTTGTTTGTACTCGAGAGTAAATCCTACTCGTGTTGCTTGCACCGTCATAGCCTTGTCCCCTACACTTTTTTAAATTAAGACCAAATTTGTTTATTATACTTATAATTTGATTTGATATTGCACTTGCTGATTGGTTATCAACTTTAAAAAAACCTAAAAATTTTTCCTCTATGTTTATTGAGACCGGAGACCCATTAATACTATAACAAAATTTGACAAATCGCAAGCAAAAACTAAGTTGATCTATTTTTGACCAATCCTGAATAGTATCTACAATTATTGAAAAAAATGGAGCCGAATTTATATCATTAACTATTTTTTTTTCTAAATTTTTTGACAAGAGACAAATAATTTCATTTTGAATTTGAGGTGATAAATAATTAACATGGCCACGAGGCATAGATATCACTTCTTTCATAATATTATCATATTCAGCTAATAATTGGACATCTGATAAAAAATTACCATTATAAATATTATCAAGTGAACCCTTTTGTCCTCGAAATGAACCGCAATTTTTAGCTAATTTTAACGTTATTTTTATAAGTCTTTCTAAAACTTTTGTCCAAAATGTTTGTTCCTTTTGAATATTTTCGTGTAACATATTATTTATTGTTTTTTCGTGTTTCCACTGTTTCAGAATAAAACAAGCATTTGTATGATTATCTGATATTTCATGTTTTTTTATTATTATTATTTTTTAAAGCCCTTGCCAGTCATTTATACCTTGTAGCCAACCACTACTTTTTGTATCACTTGAAAAAAGCCAACAGGATTGACAGTAAACGACGTTTTTGTTTGGTGAATAACATAACCAATTATTTTCTATAGATATTCCCGATTTTGAAATATTTTTATAATAATTAATTGAAAAAGAACGAATTTTATCATCTTTAGGGAATGGCCCTAGGGGACGACAAGGACCTACAGATAAAATAAATTGTTTTTCTTCTACTGTTAATTTATTTTTAAAATCTGCAAAATCTGAAGGATGTGGCTCGCAAATAATTTGAGACAAATGACATATGTTCTCTGTATTTTCATGTTCCAGTACTGGCTATATTTGTCATACCCATTTCTATTCCAGAAGAAATTTCGTTTGTAACGACATTTTCAGGTACTAGTTTATCTATATCTTCTAATTGTGTTGAAGTTGAACAAGAAGCAAAGAAAGATGTGAGTCGTGGTATTTTTTCAAGCTGCCTTTCCAATTTTTCTTTCGCAATTTCTTTATTTTTTCTCTTTCTATAACCACTTGTTAAACTCTTTTCTCCTTCTGATTTTTTCTTGTCGTTCATATTTCAATAACCTTAAAAATATTTTTAATTTATATACCAGTTTTTCTTTTGTGATACGTAAAATAAGTATATCTGATATCTTACCTTTAACTTGTCGTTTTTCGGCACTTTTAAATGAAATTAGTTAAATTAGCAAATAACTATTTAATAGTGATTATATTTAATCAATAAGTTATTTAATTGCGAAATCTATTTATGTATTGCTATTATAAAATTTTTGACAGTAAAATATTCTGCACTGTAGTCTATTTGAGGAATCTAATCAGTAATACCGTACGTAGAACCACCACTGCAGTTGGTGTACGTAGAACCACCACCCGATTTCGTCAAAATCAGTGTGTGCATATCGTTTCTGAACGTGAAAATAGGTAGTTATTTCAAATCTTCTAACGCATTTATCAAGTGGTAAAAATACAGTGAAGTTTATCTAAAGTATGTTCCAAACGGTTAGGCGGAACTAGATTTTGCAATCTAGTTACTTTCATCGTTTAAATCATGCTTTTCGGCCGTTTTGTTTAAGCTTTGTAAATCATACTTGCAACAAACATTTTTTGGTTAAGGTTTTGATCATTTTTGATAATTTTGATCATTTTAAAATGTCATTTTCTTTATATTTTGATTTTTGTGTCATTTTTAATACAAATATCCCATTTATTTATTTTTTTCGTCATTAAAATATGTAAGAAAAATAATTTAATTTTGACATATGTCATTCGTTCCCATGGTTTTATTGTTGGAATTTTAAATTTTGACATTCCAACGTGAAAAATGAAATAACCCAAGCAAGGCCCCTTTTCGTGACAACCTAAAAGAACGAAATTCCCATTTAGTTCCGCCTAACCATTTGAAACAGACTGTACATATTTTTTATTTTCTGTCTAAAATGTTTCAATAAAATCATTTTGTTCATATTATCTGTCTCATTTTGTAATACTAAGAGGGAAATTTCATTTTTTGTTTCAAAAAAAAAAAATTCATCTTAGGGTGGTAATTCTGAAATGGCACCTTTCAAAATATTTGACAATTCATAAGTGACATTAAATTATATGTCAATTTACTAACACTAATTGTATAAAGCACAACTTCACAAGTATTTGAAATATATTTTATACAGCCAGAACAGAAAATATGAATAAGCGAAAACAATTAGATGTATACCTATACAAAAACACATATACATATAAGCTGTTCACTTTTGTAAGAACAAACTAAGAGGGAATTTTGTTTTCAATAGTTTGCATCTTTGAAGCTGTATGTCATGTTGGTATTAAAAACTGTTACTTTTTTAAAATGTCGATCCATTTGACATATGTCATAATGAAAAATTATATCTTAATTACAATGATTATAACCTTATCAACCTAAAGTCGGTTTTACAGCGTAAGGAATATTTTTAATTCACATTAAAAGTCAGTAACACACCATAAAAGTAACCAAAATAACCAGATCTAGTGTGTTCTTACAAAAGTGAACTGCTTATAAGTAAGAACATATTGATCTATGAAATACGTTTCTATTATTGTAAAGCGAATAATACTTAGAATTTGAGAGAAAACAAATATATAGATTATTAATATAGTTTAAGAAAAACATTAAACTGAAGGAGATCAAAAGTGTTAGATGCCAAGAATAAATACGCCAATAATAATTCGAAATAAATATCTCGAATATTAAAGACATTTAATTAAAAAAACGCCTTACATAATAACTGATATTTTTAAATCTGATATATCAGTAGAATATAATTTTACCTACGATAACCTGGTGTACAAGATATGCATGGAAATTTAGAACATTTAACTCTTTAACTGATTTATTTTTATACATTTTTTACTTTTAGCTTTTCGGCTTCTTCTGTCCTAGACTTTTACTAACTAAACCTAACCTAATCACCCAGTTTTTAGGTGCACTAAATTATGTTCCCCCTTTTTTAATCTTTAATCGGCTGTGAATGTAATATTATTATTTATTCTTATTATAAAATACCGAAATATTAATTTAATTAGATTTATTTAACTGAAAGTTAAGCATTATTATACAAATAATTTTAATTCTGTTTTGATTTTAGTTTAAATTTACGTGTTTTAATTTTACTATAGTTGGCAACATTGTCTAGTGGGTTTGCTAAAGTAGAATAGTGCCAAAATATTAACATGTGGGGGGCTTGGGTCACCGGTCCGAAAAAAAAAAAGAAATTAAGTTGGGAACACTGAAATTTTGCCAACTGTAATGAGAAGTTACTAGTTACTAGAAGTTATCCCTATTACACGATAACAATGATGAAATTATTGATTTTATCATAAGTTTTGTTCCATAAAATTCCAATATAGTACTCTTATAACACATATAACATCATTATATTTCCTACAGTAGTACTACTATATTTTTAACGATTGCCTTCAAATAATAAATTTTAGTTCTACAGATTTTGCCTCTACAATGTTACCACTAGATAAAAGTGAAATGTTTTTCCACTTTTTTTTTTGTAATATTGTCGTAATGCACGCAAAATAGCGCGCACTACAAATTAAAATCTGTTTTATAATTAAATACTTTAATTGAACATATAAATAAGAACATATTGATCCATGAAATACGTTTCTATTATTGTAAAGCGAATAATACTTAGAATTGGAGAGAAAACAAATATATAGATTATTAATATAGTTTAAGAAAAACATTAAACTGAAGGAGTTCAAAAGTGTTAGAGGCCAAGAATAAATACGCCAATAATAATTCGAAACAAATATCTCGAATATTAAAGACATTTAATTAAAAAAACGCCTTACATAATAACTGATATTTTTAAATCTGATATATCAGTAGAATATAATTTTACCTACGATAACCTGGTCTACAAGATATGCATGAAAATTTAGAACATTTAACTCTTTAACTGATTTATTTTTATACATTTTTGCAATGAATTTGTAATCAGTGATTCTTAAACTCTGGTCCGCGGGTAAAGGCCTTTAAGTGATTAAATTTGTTTTATATTGGAACTAGAAACTGTACAACTGCGGATTGGATGTACCTGAATGATATTAATTATAAAAAGGAAATTAGGAAATATGTAAATCCATTATATTTAAAATAACATACATACAGCGACTTGAAAAAGAGGATAGTGAGACAACTATAGTCTCCATATAAATTATATTTAACCAGAACTGTAAAATAATGATTATTTTTGTAATCAACTATTTGTGGAAAACCATTACTCATATAACCGCAATCAGAAATTTGATTGAAATTACCTAAATAAACAGAATACAAAATTCTTGATACGATTAGAAATATTCAATAAGTAATCAAATCTTTACAAAACTATGTTAAAATTTGGAATTTTTCATATTCTCAAAATATTTAGGTCTACGGACAACATCGCTCTTAATTTTCGCTTCCCTTGAAATAAAACATTCATAAATAATAATCAATACACTTTATTATTCTAAAAAAAACATTAACTTTTTCTTACATTAATCTTCACAAAATATTACAATGTAAATAAAAATATATTTAACATACAGGTTTATTATTTGAAAACATTTATCGTACGTATATGCAGGGCATATATTGAAAATAATAAACCAGTTAGATAAAATAAATAAATAAAACACTAAAAAATATGGCGAGAAAAAAAATTAACTGTAGTTGTAGCCCTAATAATTTTAATAATTATCATACAATTTGTTGATTTTTAAAAATTGTTGATGTGGTCATTTGCCAAAAGTAGAAACTAAGTGAAATCTTTTTCTGTACCTGTTATCCTACTATTCATTTTAACAACCAGTATGGAAGTATTTCAATATTTTAAGAACTGATATGCTCGTACTGGTTGAATATCGTCACTGCATATATTTAAGTATTTATTACAATATATATAGTTTAACACATTGGTATGCGAATTTTTGTGACGGAATGTCATTAAAATGTTTATTTAATAATTTAAAATAAAAATACGCCGTTAACCTGCCAAAATTAAGGTAAGCTTAGAATTGCAATAAGGCGTTTACGAAAACACTACCGGTAGATACCGGGAACATCAACTGCGTTCGAAAACAAGTTCGGTGAAGGTGTATAAGCATGTAGCTGTTTACCGACCGGTAGATTTCCTGGGGAAGATTTACTATACCTAAGGTGACCAGATTTTGAAAATCATAAACCGGGACAAATAAAAAAAAATCGTTTTATCAAATTATTTATTCATAAGCCACAGATAAAAAAATTAATAATTACAAACAATATTACAAGAAAAAAAATTACTTATACGAATACTTTTTAGATTTGTGATTTTTTTCCAGCAAAACTTTATTCTTGGATATTTTATCGTAGAAATCCAAACATCTTTCGAATTTACTTTTATTGAGATGATTGCTTTTAATGTATTGACATGCATCCTACTTTTTTCTTCTGTCTAAAAAGAATTTACAAGACTGAATACTCTTTCAATTGGACTATTGGTTGCTGGAACACTGAAAGCAAATTCGATGATTAGCTTTGTATACTGACAAGGGATAGAATTCTCAACAAAATGACTGAAAACTGTTTTCCACTTATTAGTTGCGCTGTCAGTTTTAAATTCATCCTCATTTGATTTTTCTTCCAAAAATTTCTTTATCCTCGATATTTCCGTAAATAGCAATTCTTCATCAATTGCGAAGAATTTATGCGCTGAAATATCCAGATATTTATTCACCAAGCCTCTTGATTTTGTAACATCATTCCATGTTGGTATTGCTTTCAGTAAAACCCATTGAAATATGGATCCAAATTGGAAACAGTTTGTCCATTCTTCTAAATAATTTAAAGATGTGCCAAAGAATTCATCAGCTGTTTGATAGAATGTGTTTGAATCTAGTATAAACCCTTCTCAACAAAATGATCGATCATATCCGATAATTTAAAACCGATAAATTTCACTTCTTGATATTTAAATATCTTTGTTTTTATTTGAAAATTCGTTTATCTAGCTTGTAAAATATTTGATAGACATATTTGTAAATGAAGTAATATTTTGAGGGCTTACGGGATAATAGAAAAAATTGGGTTCGTGAAGTTTATTTTTTTGGAATTCTAAACTGGGGCACAAAGGGTGCAAAACCGGGATTGTCCCGGCCAAACCGGGACGTCTGGTCACCTTAACTATACCCCACTCAACATAACCTTATTCTAGCTAAACTATTCTAACATAACTAGTATTCTAGCTAAAGCCTAGCCTAACCTAATCTTTTTAAGGATTATTTAAGCCTTCTGTATAGAGGCAGCACATAAGGTTATGTTCAGTGGGGTATAGTAAATATCCACCGGCACAGTTTTCGTAAACGCCTAGTGATTTGGCAAAGATACACTTTAGGTATGCATATTTCTATATAAAAAGAATGCTGTTTGGATAGCAGGATCACCAGACCTGTATCTTTTTCACTAGTTTATTGCACTGTCATTTATTATTTAATTATTAAAATTAATTTAGTTAACTATAACTTTTCTTATGTCTTTCCATTTGAATCCGGTCGCAGTAGCACTACAAATATTTTAAATCGCAGCAAGAAAACCTTTTTCATTGTGCCCAGCACGTATTTTCTCGTTCTGATATTATAGTCCAGGCCTTATAGTGTTACATCGGACAGTGTTTCTTTGTTCCTCATTTTTTATCACATTTGACCATCTTATATCAAGATTCATTGTAAGCAACGGTTTTGAAAAACCTCGCAAAAATAATCTGAAATACAGAAAAATATTTAAAAAGTTTCCCTCAGTAGTCAAAACCAACATTTTTTAATAATAAATAGTTTAAATGTCATTTATAACATTTCAATCTATTATAATATCTACTTACATTAATTATTTAAAATATGTACATATGTTTATTGTATGTTTATTAAAGGTTAAAAAATAAATGACATCAAAATTTTACTAGTATAATCTGTCTCAATTTGTAATACGAAACTAGATCTGGATACTTTGGTGACTGTTGTGGTGTAAACAGACTTTGGCGTATCCATGTGAACCAATACTATATATATAAAATCTTTATTGCCGTGTCTTATACATAAAAATATTTGATAGATATTACATATTATTTTTAATTTATTTTTTAATTTGTGAGCTTTTACATTATTTACAACTAGATTTTGAGTGTGGTAAAAAAAGGCAAGAAAACAACACACATTATTTGTTGGTAACATACGACCGACGTACAAGTTTATGATAAATTATAGTATTACATTTTATAAATGTACTTATACAAGTGATTTCAATATTTACAATAGTACGTGTTTGATACGTTTATGCTTGTATTTTTTATATTTTAAACTATCGAGATTGTAATTTCCAAGCTGTTTTATTAATTCGTTATTATTTGTAATACATTTCTCAAATGTATTTTTTGTTAGTTTATGAATAAAATCTTTAATAAACTCAATATTTAGTTCTTTATGCATTTTACTTATCAAAATCCATCTGGGATAGTTACCAATAATACGAAGACATCGGTTTTGTACAACTTGTAACTTGTTTATATTGAAATCACTTGTATTGCTCCATACAGGGGCGGCGTACGTTAAAATTGGCCTTATACATGCTTTGTATAATAATACTTTGTTCTTAATACTTAGTTTACAATTTTTATTAAATATAGGGTAGATTTGAAACATTGCTTGGGACGCCTTGTTGCATACATTTCTAATATGCTCAGAAAAATTTAATCTTTGATCGAGTGTAAGATATTTTACGGAATCGGACCAATCAATTTCCTCATTTTTGGTTTTAACATTTTGAGTTATATTTGGTTGTCTTTTGGTTATTAATATTGTTTCGGTTTTGTCCGTGTTTAATTTTGTTTTCCATTTAGCGAAATGGCTGTTGAATTTAAATGCCGACTGTGTAAGCCTGTTAACAATTGCGTCAATTCTCCAGGATGACGTGAAAACTGCAGTGTCATCCGCATAGAGGGCTAGTTCCGTATTTGCTATTTTTGGTACGTCCGTAAGAAAAATTGTGTACAAGCAAGGTCCGAGTATAGAGCCTTGGGGGACACCCGCTACAATGTTTTTTATATTTGACTGTTGATTATTAATTTTAACTATGAATTTTCTATTTTTTAAGTATGAATTGATAACATTAATGATGTAAGTCGGATAATTCAATTTTATCATTTTATACAGTAGTCCATTGTGTCACATGGTGTCAAAGGCCTTTTCAATATCAAATAATATTACCCCAGTATATTTATTTTTATTGAACGCGTCAGTGGCATAATCACACAGCCTAATCAGCTGGGTGGTGGTTGAATGATGGTTCCGGAACCCGAATTGTTCAGGGAGTATAATATTATTCATCTCGTTAAAAGAATCTAAACGTTTTTTAATTATTTTTTCGACAACTTTACTGATGCCTTTCAGTAAACTAATTGGTCTGTAACTAATTGGAAGATCTGGTGATTTACCCGGTTTAGCTACGGGTATCAATGTTGCTATTTTTAATGTGTCAGGAAAATGAGTAAATTTTAGAACCATGTTGATTAGATGGGTTAATAATTCTATTGAGTTGTGTGGTAAATTTTTGAGAACTGAATTTGGGATTCCGTCAATTCCAGGGGCTTTTTTGTTTTTTAGTGATTTTAATATATGGAAAACTTCATCTGACGTACTATATTCAATTTGGTTGCAATTGTAATGTGAATTTTTTATGAAATCATTTACTAGTTTATTAACGCGCCCGGACTGATAATTACTGCACATGCTGTCTGTAAGACGGTGAATTTTTTCAAAATGATTAGCTAATAATTCAGCTTTATCTTTATCATTATAAGCGAATGTGTTATGTTGAGAATTTTGAAGTGGTGGGATGGGATTTTTATTTTTCTTAAGATATTTTCTTACTTTCCATAAGTTTCCATTTGCGGACACAGTTTAGTTAGCATTTTATTCCAACAGTCATTTCGCCAATTGTTGATTTTTATGTTGACCAGATATTCCAAGTGTTTGTAAACTTTATAATTTAAGTAATTACGTGATTTTTGGAATTTTCTACGGGCTTTATTTTTTAATTTAATAATGTTTTTTATATTTACGGGTAATTCGTTTGATAACATAATTTTTGGTTCTAGAGGTACTGAATTATTAATCGCTGTGTTTAAATTATGAAAAAAGTTATGAAATTGAGCATTTAGTTGGGTTTTATTTAATATTTCCGGTCTAGTTTGCAATATTGTATTTGCAAGGGTGTTTTTAAAGATTTTCCAATTAGTTTTTTTAAAATTATAAAATAATTCTGGTGCATTATATTGTATTTTACAATTTAAATAGAAAATTACTGGATTATGAGCCGAGCTCATTTGAGTAAGGGCCTGTGGTTTTGTTATATTATTCACATTTTTAAGTAGAGCAATATCTATTACACTTGGCCGAGCTAGTACGTATGTAGGGACGTACGTAGGTTCGTCTGACGCCTCGATTTTAATATTATTTTTTAGAGTATAATTGAAAATGAATTTGCCATTTTTATTATTAGAAGGGCAGTTCCAAGCAATGTTTCTTGCATTTAGATCTCCAATTAAAATTACTTTCGATTTTAAATTAAGTAAACATCTTAAATCTAAGTCTTTAATTATATTTTTTGGAGGGTTGTATACAGCAATTAATGTAACAGTACCGTAATTAGTTTGTAAATTGACAGATATGTGTTCGAATGACGTTTTTACAATTTTATTAACTAATGTATGTTTTATATTATGTTTAATACAAATCGCAACTGCCCCACCTTGAGAGTTTCTATCATTACGATAGATTTTATATCCATTAATGCTAAATTTAATGCTATTATCTAATCTGGTCTCATTTAGACAGCAGATATCAATTTCATTTGTTGTTAGAAAATGTATAAATTCAGTTTTTTTTAATTTTTAATGGTAGTACTATTCCAAGTACACAATTTTAAATTAGGGTTTAAAACCATTATTCAAAAAATTCGACTATGATTTCAATTAAAACTGCTATTTTTGACATATTATCAGGGGCACTGTTAATTTTAACTACTGCAGTTTTCATAATTTGTATTAATTTATTGATATTAAAGTTACCTAATAATAATTTGATAGTCTTGAAAAGGTCTGAGATACTACCTTGTTCCCTATTATTATTTGGGGGACTTACGTTTGGCCAGTTGATAGGTTGCTGTGGAACATTGCTGTTTTCATGCTTATTTGTTTTTAGCTTGGGGAAATTTTCGCTTTTCATATGGAAACGGGGTTGTGTTGCATGACCTGCCGTCGCTAGGAAGTTTTTTCTTGTTTGTCTCAGGGCCACTTGTTTTAGATATGACTGACATGTCTTATCACTTGCAATATGTTGGTTGCCACAATTTGCACATTTAAAATTTTATTCACTATTATTTTGACACTCACTTTTGGCATGTGGACCCGCACATATTAAGCACTTTGGAGTCTTGAAACAATTTGCAGCAATGTGGTCGTACGCTTGACAGTTGTAGCATTGCGTCACACCGTTTTTGCTTTTGTATCTTTCCCACTGTGTTACACAGTAGCACACAGTTTTAATATTTATTATGTCCCTAAAATTTGTTTTATTATCCACCGTGATAATAAATAATGGCATTGGGATCGTAGCGTTGTCACTAGTTTTTTTAAACATTTGGTTACGGTCTTGATTAATATATTTTTAGAGATTAGATCATTTTTAACTTCTGCAGGAGTAACTGTTGGTGGTAGATTTTTAATAACTAATCTGTGATCCTTTTCATCAATCGGGGTATGTGTGGAACTCAAACTTTGCGATTTTAATGATATCTTTCACTTTATTGTAATCTTGGATATTTTTAGTTAGCATGATTATTCTGTTTCTCCTGTATTTTACTTTGAGATCTTCGGTCAGTTGTTTTTTGATATCATTTAAACTACTTACATGATTTTGCAAGAAAGTATATAGAACAATTGGTGGAGGTAATGCTTTCTTTTTTGCCACGTGTTGTACTCTGACGACTTGTTCGTCCTCTAATTCGTCGGAATCTGAATCTTCTTCGCTTAATGTTTCATAATTATTAGAAACCGGCACATTGTACTTTTTTGAAACACCCGTCTATCGTTTCTTAGCTACGTGCGCGCTTGTAGATGGCTTCATTTTATTACCACTTTGTTTTACAAAATTTGAGGGATCTACACCGATTAGAGTCACTTTTTTATCACATGGTCCCACCTCCGAGGTGGAGGGACCTAATATTTTATTTTCAGAAATTTCAACAAAATAGTAATTTAAATATGTCTAAATATTTAAAAATTTTGTTAAAATATCTCAACACTAAGAATTTTAGCAACTTTGCGAGCACTGACAAGAGATGTTGACAGGTTGAAAGCTGACAAAACTGTGAACCAAACTATGATAATATTATAAATGTATTGTCAATATACAACATAAAAATGAACTTTTCCTGTTAGTTCCGTATTACAAAATGAGACAGATAATAGTTCTAAGTTTATAATAATTAGGTCTAAATTAATATTATATATAAGCTGTTCACTTTTGTAAGAACAAACTAACAGGGAATTTTGTTTTCAATAGTTTGCACCTTTGAAGCTGTATGTCATGTTGGTATTAAAAGATGTCACTTTTTTAAAATGTCGATCCATTTGACATATGTCATAATGAAAAATGATATCTTAATTATAATGATCATAACCTTATCAACCTAAAGTCGGTTTTACAGCGTAAGGAATATTTTTAATTGACATTTAAAGTCAGTAACACACCATAAAAGTAACCAAAATAACCAGATCTAGTGCGTTCTTACAAAAGTGAACAGCTTATATAAACAAACCATATGTATTGATGTAATTTACTTTCTAATTAATGTTCTTTATTAAATTGTTTACAAAATACTTCAAAATGAATTAAATATTACATGAATTAGTTAAATTAATTTACGGATTTTAGAAATGTTATCCAATAAACACGGCTTCTATTTTTCACATATTTTTTTATTATTTCGAAGTTGGGAACACTTACCTTATCATCTTTAGCACATTTGACACAGACTCATCACAATTTTGACATTTACACCACAACAGTCACCAAAGTAACCAGATCTAGTTTCGTATTACAAAATGAGACAGATTATATCAGTAAATTTATTCATATCAATAAAAATAACAATACTATATTATAACTATTTTTTTAGAAAATAGATTTTATTTGTGTTTTTTATAATTTATTTTAAGTAAAATAAATAAGAGTAAAATACATATGATATAAAAAGAAACTTAAAATATAATTGCCGACATTTTATGTTAGAATTTTTTTAAATACATTTTTTTATATAAATATTAATATTACTTAATATATATGAACAGAAATTAATTATTTTCACATATATTGCGATTTTATTTTTTTTTTTTTACATTTTTATGGGTTCCTAATAGCCCCCCCCCCCGCGGCTGCGGGCCCGTCTCTACGCCCCTGATTGGTGTACTTAAGTAAATAATAAGTGAGATATTTAAATATTTTAGTTTCAGTCTGTGCCTCCGTAACTCTCCAAATGTTAATTTTGTTCAGAATGTTTCTTTTTTCTTTGTCCTCTAGTCCGCAGTGCCTTCTGTCGGATAGTACTTGGCCCACGTTAGTAAAAGTTTGATCTTGATGTAGATTGATGAAACTTATAGAAACCAAATATGAGAACAGAAAAAGTCTCCAGTTGTATTTGTATAGCTTAATTTAAAAAAAAAAAAAATACTAATCTATGATTTTACTTTCGAAGTATGGTAATATAAAAATATCATTTACGTGTGTATTGGCAAAATATTCAGAGCGACCTTGTACTTCACTCTAAAAATATTTTTAATCCAATAAAAAGTATTTTAGTGTTTCTACCGGCATGTAAAAAATGAAACGCCCTTGTTCCATATATTTATTTTATAAATAAATAAAATGTTTCCTAGTAATGTATAAGATTATTGGTGGTTTTTAATAAAAAATTGACATTGTTAATTGAATATGTTTATTATTTTATCATAATTCTGACTATTGTATATCTTCAAATTTGTATTTTTAACTTTTTCATTATTTTGTAGCTTTAATAATGTTCGTCTGAGAGAAACTAGTAAGATCAATTTTTTAAACGTACTTTGAATAAATACGAATAAAACGAATTTTATTTTGATTTTGTCTATTTATGAAAAATAACTAAATATTGAATTCTATTCATTAATCAAATAACCACTCTAAATATTCAATACCCTTTTACCCAGTGTTGTAATAGATACATATAAAAATATCTAGGTACAAATACAGATGCCTATGGTATATTTCAAAGTAGAAAAATGTGTGTAAAAGATAGGAGCTGTTTGTCCTTGCTGCGGATTGGTTTAGATCGTCATCCCTATTACACTGTAAAAATATTGTTTTTAGTCCAAGTTGACAGATGTTCAGTGTCGTACATTGGAAATATATAATATTTATTTTATTTAATTTTTCTCATATATTTTGTTATTATTTACATATTTAGATTACAATAAAAAATTAGTGATAAGAAATACGTGATTGTTTTTTTTTTTATATTCCAGACAAATTTAATTTATAAACAAAATTTCAGTTGACATTCTGAAGCTTACAAATTAAATTTATATGAGATATAAAAAAATAATGTTTTTCTACGTCCTTTGGGAAAGACACTTACTTATCTTACTGATTGCAATTAGGAAATGAACTTAATATCCACATTAGCATGGCCGGCCCTTGGGTGAGGCAGACTTGAGCCAGGCCTCAGGTGACGAGCCCCAAGGCCTCACAAAACCACGGTCCACTCCTCAAACCCTTTGTGTGGATATAATTTGTCATATGTTTTTAGTAAGTTGGTCATCAAAATAGCAACAATATTTATTCAAAAACTTAGTTTTCATTAATAATGACCCGTTTTCCTCAAGTGTTCATATAACACCTACTATTTTTACGGCCGTTCAAAAGCTACGAAAAACGAGAGATTTTTTTTTTTGACCCGAAGGCCTATTGAACAACAATACTACTATAGCAAAAATAAAATATTCAAAATGACAATTTATAATTAAACTATTATATCAGATCGGTATCACGGTATAAAAATAAAGTAACGAACAAAGTATCTGAAATACAATTACAAGATACTCAAATTTAAATATCTAGATACAGATACATATACATATTTCAAAAGTATCTAATTTGTACCTAGTTACTCGAAAAAGTATCTAGTTACTGTATCTAGATACTTGTAACTAGATACATTACAACACTGCTTTTACCACAGTTTACCGTGTGGTCTTTTGCTATCTCATTGTAGACTCTTTAGTTCGCTTAAACCAGGGCTCGGCAAACTTTAGAAGCCAAAGAGTCAAATTCACCCTTTACGGCATCTGGAAATATTTTAAAGAGCCATAATTATGTTTTAATACATGACTTTTTGAATATTTTCTAAATTTTATTCCTTATCAACTCCTTCCTTATCAACTTAATTTAAAAAGCCACACGAATGTCCTCAATGAACCGTAAGCGGTTCGCGAGCCGCGGTCTGCCGACCCCTCGCTTAGACCAATCGATTATATAGATGATCTTGCTGCTTCTAGAGATCTCATATGATTCGGTTCGCCCGGGGAGTTCTATATAATCCGTCATTTTCTATATATTTTTAAACAAATAACTTAATTACTCGGGAAGGGTGGGGCATAATAATATGAGCCGGGAGGGAACTATATATTGTTGAAGGATTCGTCTAGCAGGGTACACCAGTAAAAAGTACCCTCGCTTAGGTCTTACATAAGAGAGGAGCACACTGACGGACATAAAGATGAATATTTGTTGTTTAATAGCAGATTTACAAAATATTTTCAAAATATTCGTCAAGTGAGGTACGCTAGTAAAAAGTATCCTGTCATGGAAATGTCATTATTGTAACCATGTATATAAAATTTCATCAATATCCGGCTATTATTTTTACTGCCCACAATTTGCTACAACTTAGTAAATACCTAGAAAATACAGAAATGTGTGAAAATTATTAATTATAATTTGACATTACATCTGTAATTTTGTTAAATTTTCAGGTAATTGTTGCCTTCGTAACCTTTGTAATAGTTTTGTAGACGAATTTTGCTATTATTTTTGTTATAATATTGTCATTGTAGTATTAAATTTTGGTAAGTAATTCCTATTTAATGGGGTTTCAATTGGATTTGTCTATTATTTATATTATATATATATATATATATATATATATATATATATATATATATATATATATATATATATATATTTAGGTGAATAACTAATTCTTTACATACTGTACTAATTTAGTATATAGTTATTTTTATTAATTTTTTAAACTAAAGTATTTCAATATATTTCCAGGCTGCTTTTGGAGGCGGTGGTCGTGGTATGCGTGTTGTTCGAAAAATGGAAGAAGTGGAAGAAAACTTCGTCAGAGCGTCTTCAGAAGCAGCTTCTGCTTTTGGAAATGGTGCTATGTTCATTGAAAAATTCATCGAACGACCAAGACACATTGAAGTACAACTCTTAGGTATGAAGTAATCAGAAAATAGGAGCATGCTATTAACATAATTTAATGATAATTGGAATGTGATATCTGCAAAAATATCACATTAGACTGTTGGTTTTATAGATGATTATAAGTGAATATTATAAAAGGCGGTGCGATATAAGTAACGTTCCGAATTTGTGGACTGTATTTTTGTATTTAAATGGAATACTTCCAGTATGTTCTTTATTTTCAATGTTATTAATTAATTACAGTTATCTTGACAGATTATATTGTTACCGCGACGATATTCATCTGCTTTGTGCATCAAGTGTTTAAAATGCTCATGCCTCGTCCGAGATTTTTTTGATCACACCGGGTTCATTGATTATTTGTTTGAGACAAACCGGGACCTCTTTTTTCGTTAGGAAGGTTCACGTTGGTAGCTGTACACAAGAGAAAAACATGAATTGCATTTATGACATCATAAGATGTACACGTCAATCCTTAGTTATTTCATAAGCAAAACAGGCGGCAAAATTGAAGTGATTATTTAAAACTCTAATGCGGGAAATTGAATTGAAGGTTCATGGCTTATATTCGCTCTTGTTGTTGCTGTGTGAAAGCATCTCCAGGTAGATTGCCGTAGTGCAGGGGTGTCTAACTGACGGTCCGAGCCTTGCATTTTTGCGGCCCGCAACGATTTCTTTTACTATGATAAAAATACCATTTAAAGTATATTGTTTTTGCGAATAATCGAAAAATCAGGGGTCAATTATTTCGGTGTTTTCACCATCGTCATCTGCGTAAAAATACTACTAGTTTTATTATTAATTATTATACTGAACAAAGCCAGAGGCTTGTGTGTTCATACATATTGATACAAAACAAAAATATATAGAACATACAGAAATAAATATATACATACATAAATATATGATACATCTCAACATAAATAAAGTAAATAAAGATTAAGTAAAAAAAAAAAGACTAAACAGAAATAAATGAAAACAAAAAGTTAGCTTAAATGGAACAAATTAATGTATTCATCCAGCCGGTTCTTGAAAGCGTTGAGACTTGGAGCTTGGACAACTTCTGCGGGCAGACAATTCCAAGATACAAACACTCGGTTGGTCAAAAAATTAGCACGCACATTCTTTTTGTATTTTTCGTGGTTAAGTTTGTACCTGTGGCCACGAAGTCGTGAGTCAGTATTCATATTAATTAATGGCGTCATATCGCAGTTGAAGCAGTTGGTAACCAAGCGGTACATAGTTATTAAGTCACTACGGGTACGACGAGCTTCAAGAGACGGTAGTCCTAGTTTGTGTAGTCTTTCTTTATAAGATAAAGAACGAAGTGTGGATGGGATCTTGGTGAAACGTCTCTACACACTCTCCAGCAGTCTTATATATTTGAGGAGTTTGGGTGACCATATTGATGCACTAAATTCGAGCAGCGGTCGCACGTACGTAGTAAAAAGTTTCACTAAAAGTGTAGGAGTTAAGTAGAAACTCTTCTTAATGAGGTAAATTATCCGATTTGCCCTCTTTACTACCTCAACTACGTGTTTAGACCAACTAAGATCGCTACATACGGTGACTCCCAGATCAATATGTTCGCACGCCTTGCTCAATGTTTGCCCATCAATAAAGTAGTCGAGACACGGATTATTGTACCCCATATGCAGAACCGTAGATTTACCTTCGTTGATGGGAATCATCCAATTAGCTGACCAGGTGGCAATACTCTTCAGATCATCCTGCTGCGTGTTACCGTCCGTTATAGGTGAGTTAAAAAGTTTTGAGTCGTCAGCAAAAAAAGAACGATTCGATTTAATAACATCATCAAGATCAGCCACTGATCCTTGGGGGACGCCACTTTGTACAGCATGAGAGGTAGGCAGACATTTATTAATCTTGACTCTGAATGTGAGATTGGATAGAAAACATTTAATCCATGCAAGAAGTTTGCCACGAATGCCATAGTGTTCAAGTTTGTACAACAGGTGGCGAATGGGCACTTTGTCAAACGCTCTTGCAAAGTCAAGATAAATGGTGTCTACTGGTTCGGAGTTATCCAAGGCACGAGACCATTCATTAGTGCAATGAAGGAGATTAGTGGCTACTGAACGTCCTGGAAGAAAGCAATGTTGTTGTTCAGGAATAACGTTGTTTGTAGTTAAATGGGCCAGTACTGATTTTACAATTAAACGTTCTAAAATCTTCCGAGCAGTAGAGCCAACACAGATAGGCCTGTAGTTATTAGGGTCCATTTTATCTCCCTTTTTAAAAATAGGTGTTATATGACCAAGGCGCCAAGACGAAGGAAGTGTTCCTGTATCTAATGATAGTCGCAGAAAATTATACAATGGAATATTCAGTGTATTTCTACAATTTTTCCATATGAAGGCTGATATATTATCAGTTCCAGGTGTAACGGAGTCTTTCAAATTACCCAATTCAACAAGTACATCATCAGCTGAGAAATGAATATCAACAAGGTCAATTTATACACGACTGACGGGATCCAGAGGTGGTAGTGGATTCATTGGGTCGATAGTGAAGGCGTTTGAGAATACCTCTGCAAACATATTGGCAACAGATAATTCATCATTAACAATCGTACTATCTTGATCACGCAAAGTAGGACTTGTTACTGTAGAACCAAGCTTAGAAGAAATATATCGGTAGAAGGCTTTAGAGTCATACTGTAAGAGATTTTCTTCAAAGTCAATTCTTTTTCGACGACAAGCAGCTGTTAGATTATTTGAAGCTTCCCGAAAAATTACGTAGTCATTATGCCGTCCAGAACGTTTATATCTGTTCCAGTACTTCTGTTTAAGATGGTGTATATTAATCAGATCATAAGAAAACGACTGATTTTTAGGTTTTTTTTTTCTGTAAGGAGTATATGGAGTAAATTTATCAACTGCAGAAGCAACTACATGTGAAAAATCATTCCAAGAATCTTCAATACTGCGGCCATTAGAATCAAATGACCTTGTTGTAATGTAATTCGAAATTCCATCAATGTCAGCTTTACGAGCATTTTTTGGGCTGCCTGTATTATCTAGGTTATTAGAGGAGATTTGTAGATGTGCAATTATAGCTGCATGATCCGAACGACCAAACGGGGGAAAATATTCAATATTAGAGAAAATAAGTGGGTCATCGGTCAGGATGAGATCCAACAAAGAAGGATTTTGGTTAACTCGAAATCTGGTAGGCTGATCAACGAGCTAGTGCAAATTAGTTGAAAGCAATAAATTGACAAAGAGGTTCATGGAGGTTAGGAGATTATTAGGAAATATAGTAATTGGCCACTTGATATCAGGAAAATTGAAGTCACCAAAAATGCATAGATTTTTATATTTACCTTCTATATTTTTCAACGCTGTGACAAGGGCAATGTCGTCGTCAAATACAGAAGCAGGTTCTCTGTAGATACATGCCAAAATGATATACGTGTTACCAATATTAATTTTCAGCCAAAGGGACTCAATGTTAACAAGATGAATTGGCAGCTGTTCGATGTCATTCTCACTAAAAAGTACCTGATTTAGATAAATACAGACACCGCCTCCACGCAAAGTACGATCGGAACGTAGCAAAAAATAACCAGGTATGGAGAAGGTGCTGTCAGGTATCGATGAGTCAAGCCACGATTCACCAATTAGAATTCCAGATGGATTATGGATATTACAAAAAGATTGCAGTTCAATAAATTTAGGTCGAAGAGAGCCAATATTGGTGTATAGAAAAGAAAACTCGTGAATACTAGGCGATTTGATGGTGGACAAAATTAGTTTTTTGGTACAATATTCGGTATTTTGTTAATATACTTAATAGTTAAGTTAGTTTCGCCATTTTTTACTCTTTTCGCAAGTTCCTCACGTAGCGCATTTAACTGATCAACTTGTCGAGGAGTAAGGTCATTTTTTATTGCAATGTTACTAAATTTTCCTGCAACAAGCTTATCCTTATATCTAAGCACCTTTAAAGCTGAAACAGCACTATCAAGGATGACTTTCAAAGGCCGGTGCTTTTTCGAAGCAGATGGTTTACCAAGACGCCAGGCACTAAAGACAGATACATTATTACCAGCAATTTTTTGACAAATTTCTGTAACCAATTCATGGTCAGAAGATGTATTGTCTGAGATCACATTTTCAGGACATTCGTAGATAATTACATTAGCTGCCCGCCTACTGCGTTCTGACATCTCTTGAAATACCGTTTCATCATTGGGATACCCTGGAAGAGTCAAATCAGTTTTATTTTGCGCAGCCTCAAGGGACTCAATCCTGGAGTTAAAACCAGTACACTGATGTTCGAGAAAGGTTATTTTCTCCTGAAAAGTTTTATTCTCTTTGACTAGATGGTCCAATGTCCCCTGCATAGTAACCTGATTTTGTAGGATTAAGTTGATTTTGTCAAACATTAGAGAGAGTGATGTGTTATCAGTTGAACTGCTCATGGGATGTCTAACGTCTGAATAGTTTGTCCTTTTAATCGTAATCGTAGCTCTACTAGTAACAGAGTTACCAATGGTGCCGGTTAATTTTGAACAGCCTGTATACTGAGTATTATACTTACCAACCTGTTACTTTTTTATACGCAATTTTTTATGTTTCTATGCTATTTTTATATTAAAACATTATTGATCGATATTTTTATATTGTTAAATTTTCTAGGTGACCGTGCTGGAAATGTTGTCCATCTATACGAACGTGACTGTTCTGTACAACGTCGTCACCAAAAGGTAGTGGAGATTGCACCAGCCCCAAACCTAGATATTAAGATTCGTGATTCAATGACCGAGAAAGCAGTTCAACTTGCAAGGCACGTTGGTTACGAAAATGCTGGTACAGTCGAATTCCTCTGTGACGAAAAAGGAAACTTCTATTTCATTGAAGTCAATGCTAGGTTAGTCAAAATAAATAATGAGTTCCCTACGGCGCATTAGCATGGGCCACACAAGGTTCTACATCTGTGTATAAGTCAAGCTATTAAAATTAAAACGTTTAAATCACTGAACGGCTGTATTACTACTTGCTTAAAAAAAAAAAACCATTTCTAAATATATTTAAAAAAACATTTAGTTCTACAGATAATCCCAATCTATGGATGGGAAGAGAACTATTTGCCGTCCTCTTTGATGAAGCTTCAAAGTTCAGAAATGTATATATTTGTTCTATTAATAAAAATTTCTGTTTATTTCATAATTTTTCAAATTCAAATAAATTAATATGTTTGACAGGTTACAAGTTGAACACACAGTAACAGAAGAAATTACTGGTGTAGATTTGGTACAATCTCAGATCAGGATAGCAGAAGGAATCACTCTGCCGGAATTAGGAATGACACAAGATAAAATCAGACCAGACGTAAGCATTTATTAATAATTTTCAATATTTTTAGCGATATTCAAATTCTTATTCAGTATAAGCCCAAAAGTACATAAATACAAATGTAACCAATATAAAGCGGCAAATTAATGAAAACAGTGTTTTTTTGTTGCTTGATTATTTCTAAAATGCCTTATATTGCTGCCTTTCTCTTCCACGGCTTACTCAGATTATTATTATTTTCTTTTTAATCGCACGATATAATTTTTTCACGATGTTTCTTCGTCTGAGTAGTCCATGTTAGGGTGGCAATTTTCTTGGTAGCGACGATAAATAACTAGACATGTGAAAATGAAATATTTCTTTTTTGTTAATTTTCTATTCAATAGATTATTTTCCTGTATATTAACTATACATAAAAGAATATACAAATACGATTGGAAGCATATTATTTTTTTAATGTCAAATTTTATGCAACCTAACAAAAAAATATCATGGCCTACTCAGATGAGGGAAGATCGTGTGGATTGTAAATTTAGTATACAGGTGATTGGAAAACACAGTAGCCCCAACACCAGTATAAGAAATAATACTGGAAATATCGATTTCTTGTCGGAATTCATGTTCAATGCTCATTATAGAAAAATTATTCTACAGTGAATTTCTTTAATCCTGCAATATAGGTATTATCGTTACTATGGTAATTGAAATCTGACAGCAATGTAAAATTGCGTTTCTTTTAATTTGCAACATAGGCGATTTAGCATTGCTGTCAAAATAATTTGTCGTTACTAGGGAAACCATGCATAATAATAATTTCAATGTTGCAGGATAAAAGATATTCAATGTATATGTTTTGATACATTGTGCTCCTTACTTCATTTTTATACTTTTTAGTTTTGAAAATGACCTTTTCCCTTCATGACTGGTAACCATGAGTAACAAAGAGATGCGAAAAACGAGCATACGAGTACATAATATAGAGAGATGTTTGTCTGTTCTTACGCTGTCAGCAAGATGACTTCATAATTTAAACACAGCATTTGATTTAGTACGGTATATAGTTTGTGCGGGACCTGTAGCATATGCTACTACACCACAAAACATACACGTTTGCTCTTTGTTTATGCTACACCTAAGCACTCGTTTCTAATGTCTATATATATATGTAGACTTATATATGAGTGCTTAGGTGTAGCATAAACAAAGAGCAAACGTGTATGTTTTGTGGTGTAGTAGCATATGCTACAGGTCCCGCACAAACTATATACCGTACTAATATATATATATATATATATATATATATACACATTTTACTTCAGACATACGTTAACGCATTATCGTAATTAAAACTTTTAAAATTACTGAGTCTTATGCGTACGGATGGGTTTTAGCCGCGGCAGCTAAACAATCACTGGTGGTAATTGAGTGAGCACATAAGCAAGAAAGTAACCGCAAATAATGTAATCAGATGTAAACACTTAAATACGAGCAAGCCACAATAAACAGTTGGCCATGAATTTTGGAGAGATGACAGTAATTTGTGCTCTGTTGCTTTGTATTCGTAAAAAGCGAAAGAAAAACTTGTGGTTGCAACATTTACCTAGCCAAAGATTAATTAAAAGTCAATTTAACAAATGATACGAGTTACTATGTGCTCATGCTATTAAATTTGCTGGTTATTTTCTGATGTAAGAAAGTACATTTAACTAATTGTTGTCCACGTTACAACCGACTTAAGATGCTAGAATACCTTAATTAACTTTTACATTTCTATCCAATTGGCCTCAGTTTGGTACAATTACCGCCCACACTCAAAAATCTTAAATATGTAATACTGGCCATTTTCCACTTCAAATATCCAAATATTTCCCCATTTTTAATTGAATAATAATTTCAGTGAGTGGTCTCTACTCTTTACATTTGGCTATTGAGGAAGGAATACAGTTCACATAAAAAACGTGGAAAATTGGTTATTTAAAGGACTAAGTGCGTGTCTACTTTTGATTACAATTGTTTTATTCTAAGAGTAGGCAACCGCGCTGCAAAAAAAATTTGAGCAGGTTGTGTTTTTCAACTGTTTTGGCTATCGTGTCACTTGTGCGTTCACAGTTATTGCCGGCAATGTGTTATATTCAAGGGAGTTAAAATACTGCAACCGTTTAACGGCTTTAAATAGCTCTGCATGGTAGCTCTCTAATAGCATGGTTGCTTACGCAGAAATACAAACAAGCAAAAAAAATAATTTAAACTTAAATAATGAATCAGGGTTTCGTATGCCAGTGCATTACGTACCAATTACATGTCTAAATTTTTTACGTTTTATGTCAGTAAAAACCTGGTTAAAGCAGACAAAAATACTATTACAGTGTTAGCATTATTTACATTATGTTAAATAATAATAGTAAATACAAAACTGTAACTTAAAAAGTTCATTTCAATTGATAGCTAAAAAGAACGGCGTTTGTTGCAACTTTGCTCTGGTAGATACGTATAGCCCTATAAGGCACAGAAGCACAGAAAAGTTTGGTGAACATCTATGTTACGCTACAGAATAATGATAGTTATATGTCTCATCTATGTTATGGTATATAATTATGGCTTATGACTATTACTTATGGAGTTTCATTATAAACAAGGATTTATTTACACTGTGTATGCATTTTAGCTGCCTGCAACTTTTATTTATTTGCTGTAAAATGTACTATACTTATACTGTTCTATGTAAATACTTTTGCATTATTTTATATTTTTGCACTGGCCAAAATAATTGTCCTGTTTGCGTGGTATCAAAATTCGAGTCTGCTAACTTGTTGGATTGATTTGCATATGTTAAAAAAGAAAATATATGAATCATTATTTAAAATGTCAATAATAGTATTACTGTTTCTTAGGGTTATGCCATCCAATGTCGCGTAACAACAGAAGATCCAGCCAAGAACTTCCAGCCAGACACTGGAAGAATAGAAGTATTTCGTTCTGGAGAAGGCATGGGCATTCGTTTGGATGGCGCTTCAGCATTTGCTGGAGCCAATATCTCACCATACTACGATTCCCTTTTAGTCAAAGTCATCGCTCATTCGAAAGATCTTCAGTCTTCCTGCGCTAAAATGAACAGATCACTTAGAGAATTCAGAATACGTGGTGTCAAAACAAACATTCCATTTTTGTTAAACGTACTTGAAAACCAGAAGTTCTTAAATGGTACAGTTGATACGTATTTCATCGATGAACATCCGCAGCTGTTCAAATTCCGTCCTACTCAGAACAGGGCTCAGAAGTTGTTAAATTATATTGGTGAAGTGTTGGTTAATGGACCTACAACGCCATTAGCAACTAAGTTGAAACCTGCTGATATTAAACCACACGTTCCTCTCGTCCGTTCAGGTAACTATCAATCATTTGTTTATTAACATACATTTTGTTTTTTTTTTGTTTTCTTTTGTTTTTTAATGTTCCTTTTTTGTTTCTTTTGTTCTAATTATGATTTCAATTTGTCAATAATTTGCAACCATATATAGATTATCACTAATTGTTGACATGCAGAGTCTTAAAAAGTATGAAAACTTTGATAAATTATGTGAGGTTTTATTAAAATTACTGGCAATTTAATTATTTGCAATTTAATAATGGGCTGCTGTAGCGTCGTGGTAAGTAGGTAGCCTACGAAGCGCATGGACGCGAACCAAATCGGAATTTTCATCTTCTGATACTGAAAAGTCAGCTCAGAATTTGCCTCAGTTCGAAATATATAATACTTAAAATGAGTACCTGTTTATACAGGGAAAATAGACCGGCGACTTATCTATAGTTTAAAAAAAAAGTCTAGAAACGGAGAACTAACCTTCTGTGTGCCACTTAGCATCTATTTATTATTGAAGTTTATCAAGTATTACAAGTGTGCACTTATCTCTAACTTTGCGCTCTAGAGATCTTTTCATTCAAGGGATTCATGGGATTCATACACTCGATTGCATCACAAACTCTAGCGATATTGAACCGTGAAAATAATATCAGGTCTAGGGCCCAAACAATGAGGAATGACTCTATATTGTTCATTTTGAAGCGATTACAGCAAAAAATGTTGTCCCAAACATTCAGCATTTTGTTGACATTTCACTTACTTACTCCCTGCCGGCGTACCCAATAATCGTCTTAAGAGTGACAGGCAGCTCCAAGTCTCACGAAATTGAGCATTAATTGGTCTGTAATGCCCTTAGATATTCTGGCCCAACTCGCGCTACACTGAAAGTATCAGCGTGTTCGCTCTGGCCGAGCGGTCCGGTAAAGACCTACGAAACATCAAATGTGTAAAAATTCACACTTCACACCTATGTAGTATATTCTTTTGAGATGGACATCAGTTCTCTGTATAGTTAGTTGTTTGAATCTTATAAAACATGAGAGTGTTAACTTTTATCCGTAGAATTTTAGTTTGGAGTCGTTTATAAAATGTCTGGAGAGAATTATAAAATATTTTAGCATTGTTGTTGATAGTTAATAAAATATTTATTATATGATTTACGGCTATAATTAATACTTTTTGATGTCTCTGTAGGTGTTAATTAACCTTCCTCATGTATTTAGTTATTGGCATGCTTCATTTTTCTTTTGACAGATAAGGAATATGCTTTTGCGGGAGCCAAGGCGGAAGAGGATGGAAACAGTGATTGTAATTATTATAATTTAATTATTTTCATTATTTTTTATTGCATGTTAATGAATGTTGCCGTTTCCAGTTTTAATAGACCATCTTCTGCACCATACCTGAATCTTTCCTGACACCTTCCTTTTATTTATATTTAACAGAAGCGAGAAAAACTACCTTTATATATATGAAACAAATATTGCGTTGGAAGAGACGACGGTCACATGGATTATTTTATTTTAAATTTGCATATATATATATATATATATATATTATTTTATTTTAAATTTGCATATATATATATATATATATTAATAATATAAGATATATAAGATAAGATTTTTTTTTTTCGCAATCTAAAATGTCTCTTGGAAAGAACATGCATAAGTTTTGACATTTTAAATTTGATGAGCTGATATTTTCTGTTTTAAGACGGTTATTTACAGAACAAAATACTCCTTTTCGGAATATCCATCTTCCGATACTGTGCCAGTTAACTCAGGAGTCGACTCAGCTTTGAGAAACTTCTACTTAAAAATGATATACGGTGATGGGGGTATGGTGACATTATGACTCAAAAGTTTTTAGTTTGTTTCACAAAGTTTCTTTATCTTGAGCTACTTGTGTTGCTTTGGGTAATGTGTGGTCTATTAGATTTTTCATCTATTAGAAGATCTTTCTCTTGAACACCTACTATTTACCATGCTTTTAATATCATATTTCATGATGGTTGTCAGCCTAGCTAGATGTCCAAATATCGTAATTAAGTTTGGCCGGATTGGATATTCAATTGTTTTAAAATAGAGGTACATATTTGTATATTATTCTGTCTATGATAGCCTATAGATGTTAATTTCCAAAGCATCTATATCCTTCTGTTCACTTCATTGATGGTTCATGCAGATTTAACTAATTTTGATTTAGAATTATGAGATATTTCTGAGTTTCTCCATATCTTCACCAATTTACCATGACACTCCTCACAGCTATTCACCGTTTGATTTCAGCATGGCAACCACCTTTATTGGTACCATGGAACTAAGGTATATAAAGTATTTATATCGAAGGTAGCTATTTCCCTGGTTTTAGTAAGAGCCTAGGTACGACACAGAGACAGAACGTTTGATGGGAACAAAGTATGTTTTATTATTATTTATTTCAAAGGTACCATAATTGCACAAAACTTGCTTCTATTTTTTTTTTTCCAAAATTCTATTTATACAGATTCCTTCATCCTTCCTCTCAACTGCACATTACATATTACAGAATTAATCCTTGTACCGCCATTTTATAAAACATCATCACTACATTTAGGACAGTAGTGACTTAAATGTACACTTAAATGATGCTTTTCTTTTGACATTTTCGTTGTTGCTTTTAGTTCATTTATGATTTCATTTTGTAGTTTTTTATTTCAGGTATTATATTAATTATTTTTATTTTAGTTCGAAGGTGTTAACAGTTTAACCTGGGTGTTTCTTTTAATTTAATAAATGATAATTTATCTTCAAAAAAATTTAGCTTACCCTTTTAATATAAATAAAAAAATAAACAATTTTTTTAGGGTTTTGTAGGTATGACCAAAAACCCTTATACCGTCATTTTGTAGTCTGTCTGTCTGTCTGTTCGGTAAAAATTGTAGCCAAACGGCTAAACCTAGAAAGTTGAAATTTGGCATGCTTTACAACTCTTTGACCCGCACATAGGAAAAATACTAAAACATCTAAAAAACATATCCCCCTAAAAATATAAACAAATATGTGCTCATCGAAAAAAAATAATTTTTTTAAATTCTAAGTAGGGTATCGTAGGGTAATGAAAGTCCTTAGTGCATTAACGGTCAACATTTTATTTTTGCAAAATAAAATATTTTGATGCGATTTTTGCCAAAATTGTGCAAAAAAAAAAATTGTCCCACACTCTGTAGCCCAGATGGTTTAAACTAAAAATCTGAAAAAATTCTAAGTAATATACATTGGTGTGAACCGGAATAGTACATCAAGAATTTTTGATCTGATTATTTTTTCGGAAAATAATGCATTTTTTGTGTTTTTTTGTTGACGATGCACAAAAGTTATAGATGTGTAGCACACTATATTAGAAGCCGTATCCTAGTCTAATGGTTAGCTTGCTCGCTTGCAACCCAGCATACTAGGGTTCGCTCTCGGGCAGAGAAGACAATTTAATTTTTTGTTTTTTTTTTCCATTTTTATTTTGTTTAAAATATTTTGTTAAAATTCTAGTTATATTTTGGCAAATATTGCATTTAATTTTTAAGTGCGTAAATTTAATAACCAATTGGAATTGTTGGAATTATATTTTCATTCTATGTGTCATGTATATGAAACCAGAGGGGCGGAGCATATGACTTAAAACGACCAATGGAAGCCATTGGCGCAATTTTCAAAATCTTAATGAACCCTGAAAAAAAAAATACTGCACATATTTAGAAACCTAAATAATGGTATTAGGTATTCGAATTAAAATTAACAAAAAAATATTTTAACAAATTTGTTTTTAAAGCTCTTAACAGACGATACATTATTTTAAAAAATATTGTTCATTTGGCCGTGATTACTACAAAGCAAAATTTGTCCTACACACTCATGTAAAGGCATGCCGCATTTACTTCTTATATACCTGCGAAACCCCGCAATGTGTGAAAATTCACACTTCACATCAATTTTTGATATATTCGATACCTTTGATATAAGCATACAGCTCCTTAACCCGTATGTACCCGTTTTAAGTAATTAATGTTTATTAGGTAGTCAATAAACCGATTTTCGGTTATTATATTAAAAGCAGTCACTTAATAAAATCAACATTCAATGATCACAAGAAACGGCTACATAATACATTTTTTTTTCCAAGAATATGTTTTCAAAATTTACCTAATTTTTTACAAGAAAAATCATAAATATTCATAATGTGAATAACGCATTACAATACACAATTAAGCTACATTCAAATCTTGTTGCGCCGCCTGTGTTGTAAGTTTGTTAATGAAGTTAGCAAATAGCTTTCTTACTTGAAGTGATGCTTTGTTGATCTTGAAACATCAAGTAAAAAAATAAGTATATCACCCAGAGGAATCGGTCTAAAAATCTGTAAAAAGCCAGAGTAATACACATTGGTGTGAACCGAAATAGTAGCCGGTCGCTATGGCGTAGTGGTCAGCTCATTTGACTGCTAACCGTGGGGACTCGGGTTCGAATCCCGGTGATGGCATGGATGTTTGTATTTGTCATAAAATTAATAAAGTATCCAAAATAAAAATAACAGAGTAGCTGGCTAAAGGTCCATATATATTAGGACTAAAGAGCCAAAATCAATAAATTAAAAAAAAAAAAAAAAAAACCGAAATAGTACTATCGAAATTTTTGATTAGTTAATTTTTTCTACATAAGTACCTATAAATATAAATATATATACAGGGTGTTTGTTTGAAACGGGGCACTCCGAATATCTCCTTTATTTGTAAAGATACAAAAAAATCTTCAGAACAAAAGTTAAACTAGACAAAAAGGCCCATCTAAAGGTTACTATAAGAATTCTGAGGCATTTCCGGTTTCACCGGTAATGATGTCAACTTTTGATCTAGCATAGGGAATCGATAATTTTATATTTTTTTCCTAAAAGTACATTACATTAGCTTTACAATGACACCAAAAGATCATATTTTTATGTTAACCATTTCAAAATGGCGACCATTTATTTACAAAATAATAATCAACATAAGTTTTACAAAGTTGAACGTAGCAAGCTTTGAAAACAATAAAAAAAGATACTCTTATAAGGGCGATGGAAGAGTTTTTATTAAGAATGAGAAAATGTGTGGACAATAATGGTGGTTTGATCGAACATTTGAATTTTTTTTTTTTTTTGTAAAATAATTGTAAAAAGTAATAGTTTTTTTTTCTAAATAGTCAAATAGTTTATTTTAGAGATATTTTGTTTCTTTTTTTATTGTTTTCAAAGATTGTTACGGTCAACTTTGTAAAACTTATGTTGATTATTATGTTGTAAATAAGTGGTCGCCATTTTGAAATGATTAACATAAAAATATGATTTTTTGGTGTCATTGTAAAGCTAATTTAATGTACTTTTAGGAAAAAAATATAAAATTATCGATTCCCTATGCTAGATCAAAAGTTGACATCATTTCCGGTGAAACCGGAAGTGCCTCAGAATTCTTATAGTAACCTTTAGATGGGCCTTTTTTGTCTATTTTAACTTTTGTTCTGATGATTTTTATGTATCTTTACAAATAAAGGAGATTTTCGGGGTGCCACGTTTCAAACAAACACCCTGTATATATATATATATATATATATATATATATATATATATATATATATATATATATAACTCAGCCTCAAGTAATTAATACTTATAAATGAGTACCTGTTCATTCATGGATAATAGGACCGGTCGAAACGTCACACTGACCACGTGGCTTTCATATATAATTATGACCGGCGGTCTAGAAACTGAGAACTTACCTTCTCTGCCCCTTATACGCCTGTCTAAGCGTTGGGAACCTATTATTATTTTTATTAAAATTTCTTGTAGGTTGTTATTAAAGCAAAGCTCTTAATATTTAGATTAAAAAACGAGAAATGTATTTCTGAATATTGTCCAGTATTGTCCTAGACGTTCCAGTATTCGGGTCGTCCGTTCGCCGCTGTGACGAGAGGCCTACGAAATCCTGAAATGTCTGAAAATTCACACTAAACATCAATTTTTAATATGTTTGTATTTAAACATTAAATATAACTCAGGTTAAACAAACACCAACCTTTCGTATTATTTATATTTTTATTGTTTTCAGTATAGTAGTTTATTGTAACTAATGAGTTAAAGATTTTTTTAACTTTTTATTAAACAAAAACATAAAACAAAAAGATACTGCAGCTGATTATAATGGAATGCCATTTTGGCACACGCGTTCTGTGTAAAAATTAATTTATTTTGATTTGCAGCACCTATTTGTGTACCACAGCAGATTCAAGATGGCGGTGAGAATAGCCCGCCAAGGACGACAACTTCTCCTTCTTGGGCACTGTCAGTCGGGTTGACTTTTCGCCTCACTCACATAAGTCCTCCGTCTTGATCTGTTCATTGTCAGGTCTTTCCATGTGTCCTGTATACCAGTACTTGTTAGATCTTCGGTTAGCTGATTTCTCTATCTCTTGCGAGGTCTTCCCACTAGTCGACGAGTATTCAATCTTCCCTCCCATATCTTCCTCCCTCATCCCCATCATGTGTCCTATCCACTGTCGTCTCCCTCTAGTTCTTGTGTGATACTCGGCCTTGAGTACAGTTCTCGGATATCTTTGTTCTTACGGATTCTCCATTCATTATTAATTTGAATGGGAACATTCGGCATAATATTTTATTTTCGAAAACTATGAGGTGTAGTCGATCTCGCGTTTTTAAGGTCCATATTTCGAAGCATTACATAAGTACGGGAAGTATTATAACTTCGTATAACCTAATTTTGGTGTTCCTAGACAGAAGTTTCGTTTGAAAAGGGGGCCTAGTGAAAAATGATGCATTAGCAGCTTTATTCTATTTGTAATATTCTGCTGTATCAGATTCATCTGATTTATCATGGTGGCCAGGTATTTGAAAGTATGAACTCTCTCAAAAGTGTTGCCATTAATTTTTAAGTTGGTCGTGTTCTCGTGACTGAGTCTACTAACAATAAGTTACTTAGATTTTTCGTTACTGATGATGAATCTACTTTACAAGCTTCGACATTAGTAAGGTCAGTTAGGTATATTACGTCTTTAACCTTATTTGAACTAATATCCAGGTCATCGTTATACGTATCTTGGGCTTTTCGTAACACGAAGGTTAAATAGCAAAGGTGAGGTGGCATCTCATTGTTTGACTCCAGTATAAATTTCAAAATGCTCTGGCAAAAGGTTTCCTACTTTCAATCGGCTTATGGATCCCCACACACTCCATTGTCATCTTGATAAGTTAAAGTACGATAACTATAACTAATTTTTGCGATAGAGCAAAATTGCTAAATACATATCTGTAGAATGGACTTTTAACTACAATTTTCCGCGTCACACGTGAATATGCGTCACTTGGTTTACAAGATATCAATTCATTTGTGACCCAAAAAAAGTTATTTCCGCAATGTCTAATGAATTTCATATGAAATGAGTCGTTTTCTATTAATTTCTTAATTAATAATAATAATTACAAATTTGTTATCAAAGTAGCGAGAAATTTCGATTATGATTTTTTCCCTCCAATTTCGAGACCTGATGATATTCACTATGACTGCAGATATACTTGTATTAACATTTTGTTTCGATTCTTCCTAAATTTGTAGGGCATATCCTTGGCTACAAGAATATGTGCAGAATTTTTCTCTGAAGGGCGTCGAATTTAAGGTAGCGGCCGAAATGTGTAACGTCCCAACTTCGTATTATTTCAACACCTTTTATATCGTTCGCGACCAAATCGGTCCTATAAATTACAAAAATTAAATAAAAAAATGCATATGACTTGTATTATTATTCGGTTTTATCCGAAATAAACGGAACTTTAGATTATCTCAGTTTTTAGGGTTTTGTAGGTATGACCAAAAAACCCTTATACCGTCATTTTGTAGTCTGTCTGTCTGTCTGTTCGGTAAAAATTGTAGCCAAACGGCTAAACCTAGAAAGTTGAAATTTGGCATGCTTTACAACTCTTTGACCCGCACATAGGAAAAATACTAAAACATCTAAAAAACATATCCCCCTAAAAATATAAACAAAGATGTGCTCATCGAAAAAAAAAATATTTTTTTAAAATTCTGAGTAGGGTATCAAATGAAAGCCCTTAGTACGTGTATTAACGATCAAAATTTTATTTTTTTTGACGCGATTTTTGTCAAAATTGTGCAAAAAAAGTTTTGTCCCACACCCTGTAGCCCAGATGGTTTAAACTAAAAATCTGAAAAAATTCTGAGAAATGTACATTGGTGTGTACCGGAATAGTACAACAGGAATTTCTGATCAGATTATGTTTTCGGAAAATAACGCATTTTTTGTGTTTTTTTTTTTTGTTGACTACGTAAATATTTAATATGTTATGTAAGAGAGTGAAACAGTCTGCCTTCATGGTGTAGTGGTTAGGTATCTCGCTTCCTAAGTTGCAAACTACAGTTCGCTTCCTGTCACAAAATTATTTTTTCTGTTTTTTTTTGCGTTTTTATTTTGTTTAAATTATTTTGTCAAAATTCTAGTTATATTTTGGCAGATGTTGGCAAAAATTTAATAACCAATGGGAAGTGTTGAAATTATAATTTAATTCTATGTTTTAATGTATACGAAATCAGAGGGGCGGAACTTATGACTTAAAACAACCAATGGAAGCCATAGGCGCAATTTTCAAAATCTTAATGAACCTTGCTATATATAAAAAAAAAAAAATACTGCACATATTTAGAAACCTAAATAATGGTATTAGGCATTCGAATTAAAATTAACAAAAAAATATTTTAATATAAAATTTGTTTTGGCATCCCAAATAATCAGCATTCACTTAATAAATACCTGCGCAACCCTGAAATGTGTGAAAATTCACACTTCACATCAATTTTTAGATCTACGACTTCAGAATACCCGAAATTGATATACAACTCAGCAAATTAGATGTACATAGCAAAATTCCATTTTCGAGTATTATTTCGAAAACAGCTTCATTTGAGGTACTGCAGATAAATCTAAGCAAATAGATGCCCTTCCATATAGGCATGGAGCGTCATACTTTGCGACCAAATGTACCACATTTTTTATTTAATTTCGGGAAAATCTCGAATAATAATAAGCCATGTTTCCTTTTTGTCATAGGTCCGATTTGATCTAGAGCGATACAGAAGGTGTCAAATAATACGAAGTTGAGACTTTCCACATTTAGCAGCTATCTTAAATTCGTCGCCCGTCAAAGAATAATTCCGCACATGTTCTTGTAGCCAAGGATATGTCCTACAAATTTAGTAAAATTGAATCAAAATGTTTACATACACAGATCTGCAGTCATGGAATATATCACCATGTCTCGTAATTGGGGTAAACATTTTTAAAACCGGAATTTTCGTAAATCCGACATTAAATTAATAGAAAACGACCCATTTCGCACAAAATTTATCAGTTATTTCGGAAATCACATTTTTGGGCCACGAAATGAATTATGGACGATATTTTGTAAACTAAGTGACAGATATTCACGTACTATGCAGCAAATTGTACCTAAATGTCCAATCTACAAATATGTATTTAACTATTTTGAAAAATTAGTTATCGTTATCGTACTTGTCGGGCTATTTTCGCCGCGGTTCACAAATAGGTGCTTTGGGTAAAAACGATTTAATTTTCATTAAGAACACGTAGGCCGGATAGCATTCCATTATCATCAAGTACAGTATCAATGTAAAATAAAAATTGAAAGTATTTCTTGTCATATTGCTTTATATGTCTCTTCAAAATCATGTTTTCTATAGCAACATATCTTGTAAATATATCACCATAATTTAGGGCGGTACTTGAGTTAATTTTGAAATGTTGTAAAAATATGTGTTTGAAAATATCCATAATGAAATTTTACATAAATTACCTGTTTTTAGGGATGAAACCACCCAAAGGCCTACGCGATATCTTTAAAGAACAGGGACCTGAAGCATTCGCTAAAGCAGTCCGTAACAACAAAGGTTTACTTCTTATGGACACGACTTACCGTGACGCTCATCAAAGTCTTTTAGCCACACGTGTCCGCACAAATGACCTTCTTAAAATTTCACCATACGTAGCGCATAATTTCAGCAACTTATACGCCTTAGAAAACTGGGGAGGGGCTACATTCGACGTAGCTCTTAGATTCTTACACGAATGTCCATGGGAACGATTGGAAGACATGAGGAAAATGATTCCAAACATACCCTTCCAGATGTTATTAAGAGGAGCCAATGCTGTTGGATACACAAACTATCCAGATAACGTAGTATATAAGTTCTGTGAACTTGCTGTTCAAACAGGAATGGATATTTTCAGAGTTTTTGATTCCTTGAACTACCTGCCTAACCTAATTTTAGGTATGGAAGCTGCTGGAAAAGCAGGTGGTATTGTAGAAGCAGCTATTTCTTACTCAGGGGACGTAAGTGATCCTACACGTACAAAATATAATCTCAAATATTACTTAGATTTAGCTGATGAATTGGTTAAGGGTGGCACACACGTGTTGTCTATTAAGGATATGGCTGGGCTATTGAAACCAGCTGCTGGTAAACTGTTGGTAACAGCTTTAAGAGATAAACACCCTGATATTCCAATTCATATACATACCCATGATACTTCTGGAGCTGGTGTAGCATCTATGTTGGCTTGTGCTCAAGCTGGGGCAGATGTCGTTGATGTTGCTGTTGACTCTATGTCTGGTTTAACCTCACAACCAAGTATGGGCGCCATTGTTGCTTCTCTGCAAGGTAGTGACTTGGACACAAACATCGACTTGTCTAAAATATCTGAATATTCAGCATATTGGGAACAAACTAGAACACTCTATGCTCCATTTGAATGTACGACCACAATGAAATCAGGCAATGCTGATGTATACCTCAACGAAATCCCTGGTGGACAGTACACAAACTTACAGTTCCAAGCTTACTCTCTTGGTTTGGGCGATTTCTTTGAAGATGTCAAGAAAGCATACCGTGAAGCCAACTTGTTACTCGGTGATCTAATCAAAGTAACCCCATCTTCTAAGGTTGTGGGTGATTTGGCACAATTTATAGTACAGAACAAATTAACAATTAAGGATGTTGAGGAAAGAGCCGAAGAATTATCATTCCCTAAGTCAGTAGTTGAGTTTTTGCAAGGTTCAATTGGTCAGCCTTACGGTGGATATCCAGAACCTTTCAGATCAAAAGTTTTGAAGAATATGCCTAGAATTGAAGGCAGACCTGGTGCTTCACTACAACCACTTGATTTCAGCGCCCTGAAAACAGACCTTAAAGAAAGATTCCCTCATGTAAACGATCGTGAAGTTATGTCATCAGCCTTATACCCTGAAGTGACAAATGATTACCTTCACTTCAAGGAAACTTACGGCCCTGTTGACAAATTGGACACAAGAATATTCCTTACTGGTCCCAAAGTTGGAGAAGAATTCGAAGTAACAATTGAAAGAGGTAAAACATTAGGTATTAAGACACTTGCAATGGCCGAAGACCTGAATGAGAAGGGCGAACGTGAGGTATTCTTCGAATTGAACGGTCAGTTACGTTCTGTTTATATTAGAGATAAGAATATCAAAGATGAAGTCCACATTCATCCTAAAGCTAATAAGTCTGACAAGAAACAAGTTGGAGCTCCTATGCCTGGCACAGTTATTGATGTTAGAGTTAATGTTGGAGATAAGGTAGAGAAGGGTACACCACTTATCATTTTGTCTGCTATGAAGATGGAAACTGTTGTACAATCTCCAGTAGCTGGTGTTATTAAATCTCTAGACGTAAGTATGGGTATGAAATTAGATCCTGAAGATTTATTGATTACGCTGGAGTAAATTAGAGATTACAATGGACTAATTAGATAGGTTATAAAATATTAGGTTGATTCATAATAACTGGGGAATTAAAATACTATTCCATGTAAGTCAACTTGAATTACAATATAATAATCTTAATATTTCTTATTTACATCTTATCGCTTTTGGAGTTCTACTCGACGAATGGTTAGAAAACGTAATCGTAATTATTTACCTGGACGCAAGTCACGTAATTAAGATTTACTCATTTTATAAGATATTTAAATATGAACATAATTAGTAATTATTAGTCTAAACAAGGCTTATAATAATCTTAAATATTATGAAAGAAAGTAGAAACAGACTGAAAATAACTGATACATCACTTGATATCACAAAATATGTTTAAATTTATTATATTATTATTATTTAAGAGCATACGTAATATTTTCTTCAATAAAAATGTTCAGTAGTAATAATTCGTAAAGTCTGTTGCCTTGTGAAATAAACATTCGCCATTTCTGTAGTACTGCCAAATTGCTGAGAGCATTGAATTATCTAGAAATTATGTTTAAATAATCAGCAACCTTCAATTTAGTACCATTAACAAACCTATGGTCCCAAACCAAAACAACTCCTCTTAGAGGGGCATTTGCTACGGTTAGAAAGGTATTCATTACTTTTTGTAGCATAGTGTAAAATACAAGTCTCTTAGACGAAAGTACTACGAAAGTTTCATGCCGAAACGACTACGTTAGTATGAAGCAAACTACCCAATATTCCTGTAAAAAAATTATCATAACATTCATTAAAAAGCTAAAAGGTATTATGAATCGACCTTAGTAATACTGATTCCATTTTTAGAATTGTTAGTTGTAAAGAGCTTTTTATTAGCTTATTTTAAAAGATAAGATTTATCTTGATGCTGAATCTGTTAATGTTCTCTTTGTATTTTACGTGTTAACATTTTACGGGATCATTTATTTTTTGTGTATATACAAAATCATGTGTTTTATTTTCATGTTTTTTGTATATTTATATAGTGTTTCATTTTATTTTGTATTTAAATAGAATTAATTGTTATATTTTTATAAACTCGTTGTTTCTTGTTATTTTGTTGATTAAGTGAAGAATAATAAATGATCTATTTTTAAAAACACCATTGTAATATCACATATTATATGAAGCAAATCATAATTTGTTTTTTCTGTGATACAATCGGAATAAAATAAATTTAATATCTATATTAATGTGTTTTATTAACATTTTGTACATATGAAATTTACAAAACCTATCCATGGGTTATTTTAATTTTTAACATGATTCGAAGGAAAATGGTCCAAATTTTTTCGATTGAGATCCATCGCAACCAATTACGTCCAAACTTTCTGAAATTCCTGACATTAGTTCCTAAAAAATACGCTAATTGCTAAATAATGGAACTTGGTGTGATTATGCACAGAATCTCAAATTTGTATATATTAAACATCGGGTTACTGCAAAAACAAACTCCATTTTTGAGTTCAAGTACATTTTCACACATATAGGAGTGTAGTATGTTTTAACAAGTTTACTGCAATCTTAAACAATCAAGGACAAGCGCATATTAACACAACTTTTATTTTCCAATATGACGTATTAAGACTTCAGATCTTAAAATGCTAATTACTCGGAAATACATTTTGGGAGTTATCTGGTTTTTGCAGTAAGCCGACGAAATATATTGTTAAGGTACCGATCAGCTGGTACTCAGTAGCGTAGCTGGTACTCAGTAGCGTAGCTGGTAATATTCAGTGGCGTCTCGCGGGCACGTGATGGGGCAAAATATTTAAAGACGGTAATGCTAGATCTGCAGTTCTGTTATGAAACAAGGACTAGACTGATCCGGAATGGAATATCCCGGTTGAAATTGAATTAAAATAAAAAACTATTCAGTGGGATTCTGAAAGCTGGCGTTAAGTTACGTGGATGGTAAATAACGCTCACCATAGTTACAATCGAATGTCAAATCGGCAAGCTTGCTACGTTCAACTTTGTAAAACTTATGCTGATTATTATTTTTTAAATAAATGGTCGCCATTTTGAAATGGTTAACATAAAAATATGATTTTTTGGTGTCATTGTAAAGCTAATTTAATGTACTTTTAGGAAAAAAATATAAAATTATCGATTCCCTATGCTAGATCAAAAGTTGGCATCATTTCCGGTGAAACCGGAAGTGCCTCAGAATTCTTATAGTAACCTTTAGATGGTGCCCCGTTTCAAACAAACACCCTGTATATAGTTCAGATATTTAATATTTTTTAAACATATAAATAAGGAATCGAAGATATATTTTTAGGTTACGTTTTTGAATAATATGAAAATGCAAATATCTTTAGTATTTATTTAATTAAAACTATGTAATCGCATTAATATATATATATTCTATATATATATATATATATATTTAGAATGCATAATGGTGTGTTTTGCTGCAAATTGTAACCATTACAGACATATTCATAATTGCAAATTATTGTCGTTTTCTGAAAGATGAGAATGAAAAAAAATAATGGAGAAAATAAGAACAACGTATTGATCTTTCAAATCATTTAGAAATGGTAGCAAGGTCGTAGCCAATTTTTTTTTCGGGGCAAGGGGGCTTCTGACGATACTAAAATTTTTCGCTCCATAGGTAAATACTTCCGTGCCCCCCCCCCCCCCCCCGCCCCTAAATATGTCACTGTCTGCGGTTAAACTCTTCCTAGGAGATTCCTTTATTAATGCTATAAATCTGTATATCGTACATTCTTTGGTTCTGGTAAAAAATAATTATAGTTTACCCGGCTATGATTTCAGGTGAAGAAAAAAATAATTGCGCGCCTCTGGCGACACGAAAGATTTTCGCTCAGCAGGTAAACTCTTCCTGAGACCTTCCTTTATTAATGCTTTAAATCTGTATGTAGTACAATTTATGATTTACCACCTAAAGTCGCTAAAGCATTCCGAAAAGTAACTTAAGAATGTTTTTTTTTTTTTAAATTAGGGTTTTGTTTGGATTTTCTCAGATTTTTTAAAAAATTCTGAATAAAGGTATTTTTTGTTATTTTTAATTACTTAATAAAATACATCCCCTGTTACAATCTATATGCATTCATTTTTAAATATATTGTAATTTAGAGTGAAAATTTTAATTGTTTGCTAGAGCAAACAATTTACTTGAGAAAAATCAGCACTTGATTTGGTCCGTTGCACGAGGGTTACCTATTAAGTTCTTACAAAAACTAAGTAAGATTTTTTTTTTGAACAAACTGTTTTATTGCTTTTCAAAATATTTGCCTGTAAGATTTATACACTTTTGCATGCAAACTAATTCTCGAAACATTTTTTCCACTCTGAAGTTGGTATCTCAAAAACATGGTTTTCGAAGGCTTCAACAGCTTCTTGAGATGATGAAAATCGCTCTCCACGCAATTTTTGTTTGAGATTGGGGAACAAAAAAAAATCGTTAGAGGATAAATCAGCTGAATACGGGCAATGAAACATTAATTAGATGTTTTTCTCCTTCAAATAATCAATTGTTTGACGTGCTGTATGGGACCTTGCATTGTCATGATGAAGAACGATGCGACGTTTTTGGTTGTTTTTCCTGATTTTGTCGATAACTTCTGCAAACAAATTGTTGTAAACCATTTAGCATTAACTATTCTCCGATCCTCTAAAGGAATGGTTGCGACATGTCCAGTACAACCAAAGAAACAAGCGATCATTTTCTTGGAAGTGTTTCATGAACGAACAACTTTTGTGGGTTTCGGTTCATCTTGGAAGACCCAAATAGTGGATTGTTGCTTAGTTTCCGGTTCATATGAATAAATCCAAGTTTCGTCACCTGTAACGATGTTGTATACAGATTTTGCAGTGCTTAGATTGATTTTTTTTAGCATTTCCTTACACCAATCATCACGAGCCTTTTTTGAGCTTCGGTCAAATTATGCGTAATCCATCGCGAACAGATCTTTTTCACAGCTAAATAATGTTCATGCAAAATCGAATGTATTGCAGTCTGCGATATGTCAAAGGATGCCTCTATCTCACGGTAAGTCACATGTCGATCTTCTTCAATCATTTTGCGCAGAGCATCGATGTTTTTTTGAATCAAACCCGATTTTGGTCGACCTTCACGATATTTATCACTGACGAACGCACGACCACGACGAAATTCTGCAAACCAATTGTAAACAGTCTTTTCTAATGGTGTTTCATTACCAAAAATTGAACGAAGCGAATCTATGCATTGTTGTTGAGTTAGGCCTTTACTAATATCTTAAAAAATCATCCAACGAAAACCTTCACGAGTAGTATCCATTTTTTTCATAAACTTTAACATTTTTTTAACGCTCACTGTCAACAAACTACTCGGTCAATTTATAAGCTGCCACTGATTTCCACAATAACAAATGTCAAATTTTACGAATATAGTAATGATGTAAAAACATAAAAGGTAACCCTCGTAATATGTTGTTTCGTATGGAGTGTTTGCTAACTGGACGCGGGTCAAATAAATGCAAAAAAAGGTCAAATAACCACACTCGCTATAGAAACCATATATGAAAGTAGGAATGTTTTGTACAAACACTGTTCATGTGACCATCTCGGGATCACGTGGATAATGACATTACACAGGAGACGAGGTCAAAAATATGTCTACTCAATACAAGGTTTGTAAAATTACTAAGGTTGTCTCATCTGAACATGGCCTACGCAACGTCATGTGACACGCGCCAGTCCTAAAGTATCGTCATAATATACGTTATAAGCATCTCACCTTTTTTTTTAGGTTGTCTCGGGAAAGGGCCTTGCCTAATTGCCTAGGTTATTTCATGTTGGCATGTCAAAATTTTAAATTCCAACAGGGTAACCATGGAAACGAGGGAGTTTTATTCTAAAAAATATAATATATGTATAATACATTTTTGGAAGACATAATTTTAAATCTATGTTAAGAATGACACAAAAATCTAAATATAATGAAAATTACATTTTATAATGACAGTTCACCCTAACCTAAAAATGTTCAATATAAGTATGGTTTAAAAAGTTTAAACATAATAGATAAAAGCTCGGTTCAATCGATAAAAGTTACTAGATGTCAAAATCTAGTTCCGTTTAAACATTTGGAATATCTATCCTACATGTATCTATAGTCTGTTTCTTAATTCTATATAATCTGATTTAAGCGGAACTAGACTTTAAAAACCAGTAATGTTTAAATGAGGCTTTTGATCATTTTGTTTAGAAAAAGCCCATCTGAATCATTAAATAATCAGCTTGTGACAACTAATAAAAATTAAAATTCCATTTAAAAAAAGTTCCGCTGAAACGTTTGGAACAGCCTATATATATATATATATATATATATATATATATATATATTTTTTTTTTTTTTTTTTGTTAATAAAATTAAATTCTAAATAAAGAATTTCATAAGAATGCAATTGGTTAATTAAAGGATAGATGGATGGGTGAGTAAATAGAAACAGGAGAACATAATCAAAAATACTGTAACAACAACATTTATTTATCTTGTGGTGCACGAATGCAAGAGCAAAAAAATCAGGGCTTCGAACCGTTATTTTTTTGGTTTCGGTTTTTGTTCCGGTTCAATTAAAAAAATATATATCGGTTCGGTTCCGGTTTTCGTTCCGGCAAAAATAACGTTTTTTTTTTCGGTTCAGTTCAGAGTGATAAATTTTTAAATGCTTTTATTTGTATTAGAAATTTATTTTCTACTATAATTTAGGAGAACATTTTATTCCTTATTTTGTAATAATCATACCAAAACCGCTGCCAGCGGGGGGTCTGGGCGTCCCCCCCCCCCTGAAGTAATAGAAGCGGTTTTCTTTTACTTATCTGTTAAAAAAATACGATGTTTTTCTGCTCATCAGTTTAAAAAATAATCTTCAATAAAATGTATTTTATATTTTGATATACACTCCCATATACATTAGCTGAACCGAAATAAACCGATATATTTTTTTCGGTTCAGCTCTGGTTTTCGTTACGACAAAAATAACGGTTTTTTTCGGTTCAGTTCCGGATCAAAGCCCTGAAAAAATACTATTAATTTTATTCAATATAAATAATTTTTAAATTCAGAACTCATTTAGGTACATTGAACAGATATAAACAAAAGATACGATAAAAATATATACTTATACGCTTTTAAGAAATTTAAACAAGTTCTTTAATTTTTTAAGATTTTCTTGAATGAAGTATTTCTGTGTCACACCTCCTTTTTCTGCTTTCCTTTGCTTGTCTTTGTTTTAAATTTAAATACTTTATCCTTATAATCTTTGTTAGAGGAATGTCTCAGCAACCTTTTCTTTTATTCGTGATATTTCCTCAATGCTATCTTAGAAATCGTAACTGTACATATATGTGGAATATATTAAAAGCCTTTCCTAAATTCTCAGCATTTACTGACCATTCATATGTCGGCAGTATCAATCCATCAAATGATAAATGTTATACCCATTTTTGTTAATACTGACATATTTTGTTAATACTTGCAATAAAACTTGCCTGCATTTTGTAAATATTTGTTCAACAATACAATAAATTCCCAAATATTCTTTAGTCTTTCAAAATGCTATAAAAATGAACAATAGCAGTATTGGCAGTACTTTTATAGCCGTATTTGTACTGGCAATAGGACTGGTGCTGACGTCATAGGTTTCTCTTACCACATACCTACCCGCACTCTTTTTAAGCTGCTCAATGAGACCTTTAGATTCTACAAGCCTTGTACTCGATATATCTATGTTTCCGTCCGAAATCCTCTTGCTTGTCATAAACTAATGTTGGCGACATATTCTGTTTTGGATAACATATGGCACGCGCTGTCCATCTTGGTTATTGGTCAGAGGTCCTTGATACAACCTAACATAACATACCAGAATAGCGTAACTAGCACTTCCGTTTCAAACATAATTACCTAACGCACTTCTAATCATAGCGTTTCATTGAAATTTAACCGGTGTGAAATGTTTTAAAACAACTTGTACAAAAATAGTATTTTATTTAACCGCTTAAGGCAGTGGTTTCCAACCTGTAGGGCGCGCTCCCCTAGGGATCTCGAGACTATTGCAAGGGGATCGCGCCTCAAGTCACACTTTCAGCGTTCGGTAACGAGCTGTTTTGAAGAAGAAGTATCGATCACTTTAGTGATTGAAAATAAACTAAGAACAGCGATATCTACAATGATACCACGGTTTGAGAAAATGTGTGCTGAAAAAAAAGCCCAACCATCACATAATTAAAATATAATTATGTTTTATTAATTAAGTATTCTAGTTTTTGTATTTTTGTAAGATTTGTTTTTCTTCCATTTAAAATTGTTATTACTCATTTGATTGTTATAATAAATATTTGACGTATTTTTATATATAATATGGTATATTATCTTGTGCCCATTAAATAAATTACAATATCAGGTGTGTATTTGTGAAATTAGATTGTTATGAAAATTGAGGGGGCCCAACAATTTTTTCATAAAAAAGTGGGGCGCAGGTACAGAAAGGTTGGAAACTACTGGCTTAATGACTACGCCCGAGTATGCTTTACCTGCAGAAAAAATCACTCCCGAATGTACTCGGGCGAAAATAAATACGATTCATGGTATGTTAATTAATTCTTTGCATTAATAAGGCATAACTATTAATTATGATGAATAAAAATGAATATTTTTTTATGAATTTGTAACACCTTCATGTTCATAGTTGCCGTTGAAAAAGTGTTGAACGAACCACGGCATGACGTTTGACGTGCGTCCTGTGAAAATAACTATTTTTTGTGTGTTTATTGACTAAATTTGGAAACTGTACCTAAAAAATGTAATATAAGGCTAATTTTATTTTGTTTATATGTGTTTCACTTAAAACAGACCGAAATTAGACCCGTTATATGTGGCGCCCAAAACGTGTGGCCAAATTGTTGATAAACAATCGTTTACAGATTAATGAAAAGTGAGAGATTAAAAATAGTTATTGTGACTTGGATTGTGTGCTAACGTAAATAAACAAAATCCAAGAAAAACGTGGTCGTCCAAGGAAACCTCAGAAAATGGAGGGACATCAACTAATAACCATGACGAATGAACAGTTAAACCAGTTAATTGCTAGTTTACGGTTGCCGGTGTTACAAACGGCAGAAAATACCAAACCAGTGAATGTAGAGAACACTAAAAGCGGAAATTTTGTAAAGTGCAATGCAAAATTCGACACGTCATCGGATTCGGACGTAGAAGCATTCATAAACGCGGTTCAGATTTATAAAGACTGTGCGAATGTTTCAAACGAAAACGCGATGCGTGGGCTTTCAATGCTCCTACATGGAACAGCAGCTACGTGGTGGCTAAGTATCCGAACGCAGGTAACAACATGCATATCAAGTATGTATATAAAGAACTGTTCGCTATGGAGCAGGACGAATGCACGTCCACAGATCTGTTCGTTTGTCGTGCGCGGCTCTGTTAGCTCACATACCAGAGGAGTTGTCCGAAAAAATGCAACTCGACATGATATATGGATTGCTGCACCGTGGAATTAGAAAGCGAGTGTTGCGAGACAAAATTAACACTTCTCGTGAACTATTGGACGCTGCACGAGATGTGGAAAGCATGCTCAGAGAAACGATACGCGCATCTAATGTAAAAACGGGAGAGTCAAAAAAGGACGCGTCAAAAAGAGATCGGCCACACTGCAGTTTCTGCAGAAAATATGGGCACACTTTCGACGAGTGTCGAAACAAAATTAAAAATAATAACAAAGATACATGCAGTCCAGCACAAGGAAGTGTTCCAGGTACGCCCGGCATCAAGTGCTATGGATGTCAAAGGCCTGGCGTAATACGTTCTAAATGCTCAAAGTGTACTCCGTCGGTAAAAACCGAAAAAACTGTTGATACAAATTATTTCGAGCGGGAAGCGAGCATCGCGGGAAAAACTTTGTACAAAATTGTATTAGAAAGACATGCGACAGTGTTTGCGCCAGGGGGAGAGGCAACAGATTTTGCCGAACTTGCGATCGAGTCCCACCATACACAGTTCCAGCCAAGAAGAAAGAATTCTTGAAGAAGGAATTGGATCAAATGATAGCTGACAACATTATAGAAGAGTGTGAGAGTCCTTGGGTGCACCAGTTGTCTTGGTAGCAAAGAAAGATGGTGGCATAAGAGCTTGCGTTGACTATCGGAAGCTGAATGGCATCACGACCAGCGATAGTTACCCGATGCCGAAAATAGATGAGCTACTTCACGACGCCAAGAAAACTCCATATATGACTACAATATATCTGCGAGCAGGATACCACCAAGTTAAAATTCGCGAGCAGGATCGCGACAAAACATGTTTTGTTACACCATTCGGAACATTCAGGTGCCTGAGAATGGGTTTTGGACTGCGTAACGCACCAGCAACATTCCAGAGACTGATGGATCGTTTCAAAGCAGGACTAGGAGGCGTATCAGTTTATGTATACATTGATGACATCATAGTCTTGTCGGAGCCTTTCCCACAGCCGGTCCTTCCGAAGAGACGCCGAGGAAGACCTCGTAAGAAGAAAAAAGATCCTGGTCGACACAACGAGACGTCAGCCGCCTACCAGAGGGGCAGGGTGTAACACCGGCATGTTCATAGTTGCCGTTGAAAAAATAGTTGAACGAACCACGGCATGACGTTTGACGTGCGTTCTGTGAAAATAACTATTTTTTGTGTGTTTATTGACTAAATTTGGAAACTGTATCTAAAAAAATTTAATATAACGCTAATTTTATTTTGTTTACATGTGTTTCACTTAAAAGAGACCGAAATTAGACCCGTTATAAATTTCTTATATTTCTCGACCCACACTATGCACCATAATATCAACTTTCAATCCCATTTTGGGCCCGGAATGGCTTTTATAAAGGATATATATGTTCAGTAAATAAAATTCATTCATAAAAAAATGTATTTTTTTCCATTTTAATTTTTTTTAATGATTACTGAAGGGGTTAACAAGCATATAATGGGAGCTATATTTCACGAGAATGAAGTTTACGACCCAAGCCGTAGGCGAGGGTTGTTCATTCGAGTTATTAGAGAGTATGAAACAGAATTACTCCATTTGCCCAGTACTGCATTTTAACGCTTGAATGGAATATAGTGTCTTACTTTTACCTACTCGAGATATTGTTTAAAAATTACCTTTAAAAAATCAATTATTCCAACTAATATGTCAGATTCAATTAATTCATATAGAGTGGTGCCATCTAAATTTAAAAGTCCTTTTCTTAGCTCTTGTTGTTTTCCGTAGACATTATGTAATGAGTATACATATCCCGTATCTGTGTTCTTTATACTGTATACTACTCCAGATATACAAACACACAACAGAAAAACTAAAAATAAAAATAAATGAAAACTTCAAACAGAACAAAATACACAGACATATGTACTTATGTCCATGACGGCCCTGGCTACCGTCAATATCTAAGGGTATTGCTTAACAACAAAGTGTTTTGAGGTATATTTTTGATCACAGACTAATGCTACTATTATGTATAAAACCGTAGTGATAATAACCACGTCTATAGGCATATAATTATTTGTTGTTTATTCTGTAAGCTTTTCGACATTTTTTTTACAATGTCCTGTCGGAAGTTCCTACAGTACAGGATGCATAAAAATGACCTTGACGGAGTGGAAATGACTATCGACAAGTTACAGAATATAGGCAATAGCTAATCAACTTGCGATAACACAAGTTGATGGATAATTCAAATTACGGACTTTCGATTTTACGAGCGGACGGACAACTGGAATAGCAGAATAATTTCTATTGCTTACGTGCTTTTCATTTCTTTGTATTTAATAAATATTTATGATTTAGAACCGTAGTCGGGAATCTTTCTGAATCAAAGTAATCATTCTAACAAAAACTTTATAAATATAAAATTTAAGAAGTCGTATTTTCAATGCGAGTTATACTGGTATCTGGAAAATTTTTAATCTTTAAGTAAGCAATTTTATAATTACATATTTTAGTATTGAGACACCAATTCTACAGACACAAGGTTTGAAAAACTTTGGGATATGTGATTATTTTGTTGTTCGTGGGTACAATAAATAAACAACAATTTTATAAGTTTTCGTTTTAATCAATAAGCATTTGTCACCCAGCATCACAACTTGCTACAACAATATGTATTTGTATTAATTATAATATTAGTAATATTTGTGATAGTACGAATTGTAAGTGTAATGAAAATTTAAATCATTAGATAAATACGTACTAAATTAGTTTACTTTCCTCTCCAGATTAGTAATATTTCATATATAATAGAGATACAGACGCTCAAGGAGTCGGTGGTAGGCTATCGCCAAAGGCCACTGATTAACACTTAAATTATAATGGAGTCACGTCCAATCCTTCTCGAGGGTAACTAACATGCTAAATCAATCAGTCGTCGCATTTTATTAAAAATGTAACTTAATTATTTAACTCTAATTTTAGAATTGTTTTCTATTCAAAATTTAGTGTGGTGAAAATATTTTAATATTCGGATGGTAAATTTATACTAATAGTGACTTGGTAAACTAAAGCTCAAACTTAACCCCTGACACGGCGAGCAAACACCTGGGAAGCCAGTTTAACAGAAATCCATAACTGCGAGAGAAAGGATTCCATTTATCACCCTTTGAAAGTAAGGTAGGTGAAAATAGGGGTCAATTCCTCGAACATATCACCAATTTAAATTTGATGATACTCGGTGACATTTAAAGTTGTCACATTATCCAAGGCATTGGTCTTATTCATTTAAACGCACCCCGAGTATTATATTTGGTGGCACAGGCGGTTTACGAACCAAATTCTCCCGTGTTTAAGCTACTAAATTAATACAATTGGATGCCAAGCAGTGGGATTCTCGAAATCCCAGTATTAAAATACAATTTGATTACAGTGGTGGCAATTTAATAAGCTTCCTATTTACCTATTACAGGGGTTCTTAAACTTATGTGTTCCGTGGACCCCCTCTTGAACAACATTTTTTTTTTTGCGGACCCCATCCCAACCCTAGGCATTTTACTTCGTTCTGGAGCCTTAATTTCTGGTTCAATAATCTCATAGGCATTACGTTATAATAAATATTGGTAAAAATGTATCGCTGGTTATTTTAATAAATGGTCTTGTGCATTTATAGAGATGAACATTTTTATTAGCATATAGAATAAAAAACAAAATGAACAAAAATAGCAGTAAAAAGAATTAAAAAAGTTACAAATTATAATACGTTAAACTCATACAAACATTTCTTGGTCAAAATAGATCTTATTATAATATGTTTTCTGTAAATAATTTGCAGTTGAATAAAAATAATTAAATTTTTACTAATTATTGTTTAGTTATGTCAATTACTAGTTAGGTAACAAGTACAAAAAGTCTTGACCATGTAGGATTTTTATTAAATGAGTTATTTGAATAAAAGCGAAAAGTTGGGGATGTAAAGTTAATGTCAAAATTGTTTCCCCGGACCCCCGGACCACAGACGGTTTAAGAACCGCTGACCTATTACCTATAGTAGGCGGTTAGATATGAGTGTATTGTTGATAATATAAATAAATATGAAATCGGGTTAGGGAGATAACAAATGTACTGACTGGGGATGGATAGGATAGCGGGCCATAAACTGTTAGTCTTGTCATCACCACGATCCGACACAGTGACTTAATAATTGTGCGATATGCACCTGGTTAATAAAGCATTGTACAATGAATAAAGACTCGCCAAATTATTGACAATTGGTGGCTGAACGGTGGCGTTCGAGCAAATGAGCGACGTATAAAGCCTTGCCAAGGTGATACATAAGAAAAACTTTTTTTTTTCTATAGAAAAACTATTTTACAGCCAAGAGCTTCATACGGCTCTGGTGTCGCTGTTTCCTGACATCTGATTTTGAACGTTGTGCAATGGAAATATATATACAGAAATTCTAGATGTAACTGCTATAATTAAATACACATTTTACTTACCCTGAAGCGGAGTATTTTTGAATAACCTTGGTTCAAATATATGCCTGAGAAACATCATAATACAAAAATTTCAGTTAAAACCTTCTTTTTAAAAAAAAACTCAAAAAAATAAACTACAAACGTCATTTTTATACATATTTATTTACAAAGGTTGCTACGAAAACATTATAAAACTATACAAATCTAGTGGCTATACCTAGTAACTTTGTGTAATCTGCTCCTTTGGCTTGTGTTCTTTCTTTTAAAATTGTTCTTAATATTGTTGGGATTGGAGCATGTATCCTTGTTCCCAATGGAGTACCACTATCATCAATAAGTACAATGTTGTTGCTATCAAATTTGGGCTGTTTAGGTTTTTGATTCTGTTTAAGTCCTACCAAAATTGCCTTTTTCTTTTCTCCTTTTATGGCTACCAAAACTTTATCACCTGGAAAATAATTTTATTTCGTAAATTAAATTGCAAATTGAAATTTTGTTTCGTCCCCACGACCAGAATGAAAAATCGGTGCCTATGCATATATAGCACTCCCAGTACTAGGGTTACACTGATAAGCAAATTGGCCGATTACCGAAAAATCGACTTTGTCTTATCGGTCTATGCCGATTAATCGGCCGCCAATTATTTACAATTTATAATGTACTAGCTGAGTACCCGTGCTTCGCTACGGTATATCGACGGTCTGCCATCATCCTGCAGTTATTATAAGTCATTGTTCTTTATAGATCACATTGGTGTCTCTCCCCTCAGGTGCTACTAGTAGGCCACGTAGAACTGCCCATGTGAGAAACAGTCTTCCCTCCAGTCTATCCTTTACCCCAAACCTAGATTCGCCCCTTTAGTGGCTGATTAGTGTATAATGTCGAGTTGTTTCCAAACATGTGTATGGGCAACTTTCGTAAGCCAAATCCATGACAAAACAACTTACCCCTTTTAACCCATTAGAGCTCGAACTTGTAAAAAATCCCTTCTTAGTGGGTTCTTACGTCACAGAAGGAATATACTCCCTGAATTTCTAGTTTCTAATAAAAAAATACGAATTTACCCTTTTTTTTAAAATACATATTTAGGAGTGAAATTTAAACAACTGTCACAAAGATTTTAAAAAGACACCTACATGCCAAAAAGGAATGTTATAACTCAAGAGAACACAGGAGATACGAAGGGTTTCTATAATTGAACCTGAATTTAGATTTGCTTCTTTAGGGGTTGATTATGGAAAAATCTTGAATTATGTTCATATATACATATGTACGGGTAAACTTTATAAGCAAAAACCAAATCGATATCTCATCAGACCTAAAAGATATTGAAGAATCTGTGAAGGAACATTTTACCCCTTTTCATTCGCTTTGGGGTCGAATTTCGAAAAATTCCTTCGTAATGGGTGCTTACGTTATGAAAGGAATATATTCCTCGAATTCCATGTTTTTAATAAAAATATACCAATTTACCCTTTTACGGGTGAAATAAAAAAAAAGATTCTGTTACGATCCGCTTCTTGCACTATGAAAAACTGAAATGTGTGAAAACTCACACTTAACATCAAGTTTTATAGGAGATGAGAAACAAAAACGATGGATGGAGGAAATAACAGTTGCGAGAAACAATTAAAAACTATAGTTATGGGTAAAATAAAATAATTATTCGTTGCGGACTTACTTTTTATCCATATTTTCTGAACAAATTAATGAGTATCGTAAAATTATTTTGGAAGAGGTATTTACTTTTAGTATAGCTTTTTTTAGAAAAAAGGAAAATAAATCATATAAAAATATCCCTGTTTTTTTCAATCTACATGTTTCGATTCAAAACTATTACGTCTACCGGTCTGATCATTTCTTTTAACAATTCTATAATTTATTTTCATAAATTTGCAACTCACCTATTTTACCAATTCCTGGTTTATTGTAAACATGCACACATTTAGGTGGTTTTCCTTCTGCCATCGCTGTTTTTCCTATTTCACTATTGTCAACAACACGTAAACGTGCCATTTTCCTAATTTCCATACAAGAGTTTGTTACATGAAAATTCCTATACGGTTGCAAAAAATTATACGATATATGCAATAACTTTTGAGTTGACATTTTAAACATATTTTATCACAACTTAAAATTAAATGTCAAAAATTTGAGGTTACACTATGTAACAAATGTTAGGTTATAAAATATAAAATGTTATCAACTGAGAGAACGCATTATAGTACATCAGTTTCCCACTGGTGGCACTAGTTGTGTTGTTTTAAATTTAAATCAGTGCATTGAAAAATGTTAGATACAGGCTATTCTAAACGTTTAGGCGGAACTAAATGGGAATTTCGTTCTTTTAGGTTGTCACGAGAAGGGATCTTGCTTGGGTTATTTCGTTTTTCACGTTAGCATGTAAAAATTTTAAATTCCAACAGTGAAACCATGGAAACGAATGACATCTATCAAAAATAAAATACCTTTTTACATGTTTTATGGACAAAAAAATAAATAAAAGGGAAATTTGTGTTAAGAATGACACAAAAAATCAAAATATAAAGAAAATGACATTTTAAAATGATATTAACCTTAACCAAAAAATGTTTATTGTTAAGTATGCTTTACAAAGCTTAAACAAATCGGCCATAAAGTACGATTCAGACGATGAAAGTAACTATGATCTATTTCAAAGTAGAAAAAAGTAGATAGCGCTGCGAACCGAGTACGATTTACACTGATCAAATACAGTATAGCGGGAAATTTAAAATAAGTTACAACTAGGGCATGGACGTAGCAACTGGGTTAACAAGTGATTTTTTTTTTTTTTAATATAAAAAAGGTTAATAAGATATTGAAATAAACAAGGCAGATAATACACTTACGTTATTTATACGACATAAAAAATAAAAATAAATTCAGTTTATTGGGAAATTTGAAAAAGTTAAAAAAATATTAATTTTAAAAATTATGTACTATATATAAAAAGAGAGATTTGGCGAAAAGAGTTTAAACAAAGCAATAAAACAAACAATATATCTTCAGAGCTAAAGTTTCTTATTTAAATAATTATTGTAAATAAAAATTAAAAATATATGTATATATGAAGGTCTAAAAATTATATCAATAACTTCTTCTTTGGGCACAATCAGCTTTTGGCTTCACTCTTTAGTCCTCTTTCTTGATCTGTTAATTTGCAACTGTCAAAAAATATTTATATGTCAGATAACCTAAAACATATATAACTGCGTAAAAACAAATTACATGGAGAATTTTCTCCATAAAATCTACGCCAAGAATATAAATAAAAGTCTAAATATGTAAATAATAACAAAATATATGAGAAAAATTAAATAATATATATTTCCAATGTACGACACTGAACATCTGTCAACTTGGACTAAAAACAATATTTTTATAGCCAATCCGAAGCAAGGACAAACAGCTCCTATCTTCTTACACACATTTTTCTACTTTGAAATAGATCATAGATTCCAAATGATATTAACTAACTATACAGGCTATTCCAAACCTTCAGAACTAAATGGAATTTAAATTTTCTAAAGTTGTCACTAGCTATTTTTTTGTATATTGAAGTTGGCTTTCCTTAAACAAAATGATCAAAAGCTTCAATCAATCGATAAAAGTTACTAGATTTGAAAATCTAGTTCCGCCTAAACCAAAGAAACAAGTTAGAGGCTATTTATTCCAAACGATTAGGCGGAACTAACTGAAATTTTAATTTTTGTAAGCTATTTTTTTTATATATTGAAGTTGGCTTTAGGCGGAACTAGATTTTCATAATTTCCATAATTACTTTTGATAATTTTGTTTAACAAAAGCCTACTTCAAACCATAAGAGAAGAGCTCATGACAACTTACAAAAATGAAAATTCCAGCTAGTTCCGCCTAAACGTTTGGAATAGACTGTGATAGCAAAGATAATAGATATAATTATCTACTTTTATAATCTTTGATAATAGGCAAATGGTCCATAGAGATAATAGAAAGAATCAACATAGCATGACCTTATATCCAAAACGTATTGTAGTCTGTTCCATTGGGCGTTATCTCGTTTTTGGCAGTTATGGACGTTTACATGTAAACTTTAATTGTTTACGTTCAGCGCCGGCGCGAAGGTCTTTGGCGCCCGTAGGCAAGATTTAATTGAGCGTCCCTAAGCAGGGCATAACTAGCTTTTTTCGAGCCTTGAGTAAGAACTTCAAAATTTCAAGTGAAGACCAAAAAAAAAAAGGTCCTCACTTTTAAATTTCAAGTTTAAACTAGGATTTAAGATTTAAGATTTAAGATTTAATTTATTAATGTTTAGGTACATAAGTGTTGTACACAACATTGTCAAAAAAAATAAATAAATAAACAGTATACAGTCTGTTCCAAACGGTTAAGCGGAACTAGATTTTGCAATCTAGTTACTTTCATCGTTTAAATCGTGCCTTTCGGCCGTTTTGTTTAAGCTTTGTAAATCATACTTACAATAAACATTTTTTGGTTAAGGTTAATAATATCTTTTTAAAATGTCATTTTCTTTATACTTTGATTTTTTGTGTCATTCTTAATACAAATTTCTCATTTATTTATTTTTTTGTCATTAAAATATCTAAAAAAAATATTTAATTTTGACATATGTCATTCGTTTCCATGGTTTCATTGTTGGAATTTTAAATTTTGACATCCCAACGTGAAAAATGAAATAACCCAAGCTATGTCCCTTCTCGTGACAACCTAAAAGAACTAAATTCCCATTTAGTTCCGCTTAACCGTTTGGAACAGACTGTAAATAACGTTAATATTCCAAGATTACAAGTATATCAAAAATTTTGTGCAGTGTATGTCGAGGATACCTAAAAATAAATGTACTAAACTATATACTCATTACAGTATCGTTTAGAAATTCTTCTGTGCTATAATAAACCTTGCCTAAGAGAAATATTTTAATCCTTCTTTAGTTTGTTATAAAGTTGAGCCCCTACATATTTTGGCGCTTTTTTAGCAACTGTGTAATGCCATTTTGGCACCCGTATATTATGTCTACTTCTGGTGCAATATTCATGAATTTCTTCATTTAATTTAAAGTTGTGTATATTTTCTTTAACATACAATAGTTGCTGATAAATATACAACGACGGCAAAGTTAAAATGTTCAACTTTGGAAAAGTTCTTCGTCTATTAACCCTTGCAATAGTTCTCACAGCCTTTTTTTGTATAATAAAAATTCGTTGCTACTGTAATGAATTGCCCCAAAGAATTAAACCATATGACATCAGTGGCGCACCCAGGATTTTTTGTTGGGGAGGGGGGCGGAAGACAAAATTATTTTAATTATGCATAAGAAGGTTCACACTTCTAAATTTCAAGTGATGATCTAAAAAAAAAGGTCCTCACTTCCTAAATACAAGTGAGAACCTAAAAAAAGGTCCTTATCTCTATTTCTAAAATTTTCTCACGTGTTTGTGTGTTTTTATTTTTATTTCCTTCCTTCTTAGGGGGGCCCGGGCCCCCTCCCTGGGTGCGCCATTGTATGACATTACACTTTGGAAGTAGGCATAATATACGGTTTTGAGTATATCAGTAGACACAATTTGTCCCAGTATGGTTAAGGCATAAACACTACTATTTAGTTTGCTAGCGACGTGTATTATGTGGTCTTTCCATGTTAGTTGGGCATCGATATGTAGACCCAGAATCTTCATACACTTATTTTCATACAATGCATTGTCAGGCAATATTCTGTTCTGACTAAACACAAGATTGGTTGTCTTTGTTTTATTTAGTGCCAGGTGATTAGCACTGAACCAGTCCAAGGTCTGGTCGAACATGCCCTGAACCACACGAGATATTTCGCCTGGGAGACTCCTTTTTACAATACTAGTATCATACGCAAACATAATTGTCTCAAAATCAGCTAGGGTCAGTGGAAGGTCATTCATATAGATAATAAATAACAGAGCCCCTATAACTGAACCCTGAGGGGTCCCGATATTTATTATTTCGATGTTGGCTCTTGCGTTGTAACTATCTGGTGCCGGTTTGATAAATAGTTTTTGATAAGATCTTATGGTGCGATTATGGTCCAACATGTAAATCTCACAGAATTTAAGGCTAAATGAATCTTTCACTTCGACTGTTAAATTATTTAAAATTTTGCTATTATGGTCAACTAAATTTAAATACTTCAGCAACAGAATTATGACCTTGTTAGAGGCTAATTAAGTAACGTTCAACTGAGCATTTTCTGTCTCTATCTGTGCGCATTGAATAAAGAGAGAAAGCAATAGTAAAGACAAGTTAATTTAGTGTTTTTAGTACTGGCTGTCAGAACATATAACGTGATATAACCAAAAACTTAAAATCTTTATTTATTGAAGAAAAAACAAAAAAATACATAGCAAAATGAATTCAAAATTCAAAGTACATAATTTATTAAACCATGTTTACAATATTTATCCAAAAATAATAAATAGTAAAAGTACAATTTTAAGATAAAAATGTATGTTCATAGGTAATTTTTATACAAAATAACACACATGGCTTATGAGAGTCGTAATGAGCCTGCGTACTTATAGTGCGTTCAAAGGTGAGTTTGCAGTACAGGGCATATGGAGTAGTTTTTTTTCATACTCTCTAATGGGTTTACACAATGACACTATCCTTTTCTTGCTTGTCGACGTTGCCAGCTCTAAAACGCGCTGATCTGTGAAGACACAGTATTCTACAAATGGCCATTTGTTTTTGTTGACTGTTATTTTGAGTTTTATAAGAGTTGATTTTTGTAAATCATACGAGTTTTTCATATTATTATAATTGATACATTTGACACTTTTACAACATTTGGCAACACCGCTCCCATTTTCCATAAGAGCTATACTGCAAACTCACCTTCAAACGCACTATAGTTTATAGCTTTGTTTAAACTACTCTGGCTCATGCAATTAAAAATGGAGTTCTTCACAACTTTTTGGCCAGAACCAGTTGCCAAAAAGTTGATAGTTCCTAACACTTTGAGATGTAGTGGAAGTTCGTCTTGTCTTGCAGGTTGCAAAATTTTGTAGAAAATCATTTCTTTTGACAGCCGAAAAAAATTTATAAAACACTCATTAGCCATTTCAAATGGATTTTCTATGTCTCTTATAAATCTTCGTTCTACATGAAGATTGTTCCTAAAAATACAAAGTACCTACATATTTTTGATAATTTATAATGTTTATAAATTTATCTTTTATTACCTGTTGTCATCTTCCTCGGCAATTAAATGAACTAAAACATGAATCAATTCAATTTTCTTGTGAATAAAAATGTTTAACTTTAAATACAATTTCGGGAAACGTTACAATCTGATCCAGTGTCAAACATAACCTCAAATTTAGCGCTATAGAGAAATATATCTGGCTGTAGCTTAAAGAAAAATTTAAGGATTTATTTAACGTTAAATAGAGACCGTAATTGCACTTCACGCTAAAGCATGTGACCTTCACGTTTAAAGAGCTTAAATATTTAACTGAAATGACCATAATCGCACCATCAGGCGGTTTCCCGTACTCCGTAGTGTTCCAATTTGGATGCTAATATGGAGTGTACCACGCAATCAAAAGCCTTAGTAAGATCGCAGCTCGGGGTGACCACATGAAAGCCTTGTTCAATGTTTTTTACTATCTCATCTACGAGGGCAGTGGCTGCAGAAATTGTTGATTTTTTTGTTCTGAAACCGAACTGATTATTCGGTAGTAGGTTGTGTTTATCGAAAAACTTAATGATCCTATTTTTTTAAAGCAATCTCAATTATCTTAGATAGAATAGGAGTTATAGTTATAGGCCTATAATTATCAAGATTTGCAGTGTCTTCTTTTTTGTGCACCGGTGTGACCTTAGACACCTTGAGTGCATCAGGAAATTCGCCGGATTCGAAACAACTATTTATTAAACTTGTCATGATTGGAGCGATTGCTGGCGCCGCTGCCTTTATGATCTGTACATTTAGATTGTATATGTCAGAGCTTTTGGTATTATTAAGGCTTGATATAACGCGGGACACTTCGTTATCGTCAACAGGTTCAAGGAATATACTATATCTGTTTAGGTTAGAAACTAGATATTGAAATATTAGAAACTAAGCTGTTTTGTTGGGAGTGCTCAGTTTGGACTGTATGGCTGTAGCAATATGGACAAAATGGCTATTGAACTCATTCGGAGATACATTATTACTTGGGCATTTTTTACTTTTTGAGTCACCTGTCGCTCTTCTTATAATATCCCATGTGGCCTTTATTTTATTATTAGCCATATTTATTGTTTTTTCATAGTATTGTCTCTTAGATGTACCTATTTCTATTTCTATATCTTTTTTTCAGTTTTGTGAGTAGCGGATTGAATCTTGCATCCTGTTTAGACAACGTATTTAACCATAATATGTGCTCTTTCATTTTTTCCAATTCTGTGGTGTACTATTTTAGTTTATGGTTGTTAGATTTAAATATTTTGAATGGGAAAATACATCTACACTATGTAATAGCTTCTCCAGAAATATGGAAAATTTGTTATTTACTGATGTCGTATTGTACAATTTATTCCAGTTGGATACGAATAAATGATTAATAAAGCTTTCTATTTTTGTATGTGTATGTGTTTGTAATGTACCTACATTTATTCTGTCGGCTAGTATTTTTGACCGAGATGTCTTTTGTATCAAATAGTACCCTCCATATGGTCCGATATTGCCTCATCAATAATTTCTACAGCAAAATTTTGTATATTAGTAATAATGTTGTCTAAACAGGTACCATTGTTTAAATAAGAATATCTTGTTATTTCGAAATGAGATATCGTTAAGCCATATCCCAAAATGACATCTAGGAATTTAGAGTACATATCATTATGACACCTGAAATCAAAATTAAAATCGCCACTCACAATCATATTAAATTTGTAGCGTACAATTTGATCCAGTATATTTTGCAGTGTATCTAGGAAAATATCGAAGTCACCAATAGGAGATCTGTACAGGTTAACTACTATAAGTTTAGGGAAGTTAATTTTGATAGCAGTAACTTCACAGTGAGTTTCTATAAACATATTTTGAATTGATTCCATACTTGTGACTTGTGCAATTGAAGCTCGCTAGCTTATAATTTTGCAGTTGGATTCTTTGTATTTCATGTGCTTTAGTCCAATGTTCACAGATACATAATACATTAACATCATTCTTTATTACAAATTCATTTATGATGTCAGATTTTTTTTAAACTTTGAGTATTTATTAAAAATAATTTTATGAATAGAGGGTCCTTATTTTGATGCTTTGATTGCACGACTGCTGGTACAGCATATTGTTCTGAAATACTAATCTTTGATTGCTATGCATATTGTACCTTGTTGTAATAGTCTTTTACCCTTCTCTTGTACACTGCACAGTCTCTGTCCCAAGCACAATGTTGAGTGTCCAGTCCTAAGTTGGTTGACTTGTTTACTCTTACACAATTTACGCATTTGTTGACCGAGCTTTCGCATTCTTTTTCTGAATGACCTTCACCACCGCACTTTCCACACACTTGGGTTTCACTCTTGCAATTTTTCGCCGAATGATTGTAATTCCAGCATTTGAAGCACTAATACACACCTACGTCTTCATACACTTTGTAGCGTCTCCAACCCAGATTCACTTTGTATTCGGGTGGTTCTAAGGCCTTCCAGCTGACAGGATCAATCCGAATTATTAGCGTATGATTTTGATACTTGTGTCGTTTTTTCTTTAAACCAACTATCCTTATCGTTCATTATGGCATCTTTCAGAACATCATTTTGCTTTTTTAGTTTACGTATCAAAGCATCTTCATCCTCATATGTATCCTCTACTCCTATTATTTTCATTACAGAATTCTGTAGATTTTGATCTTCGATCACATAATGATCTCTAATTTGTTTGACACTATTTTGATTACATCCATTTTCACTTCTTTATTCTTACATTCTATCAGTATTTTACATTTTCCGCCGTTTCTTAGTCCTTGTATTGGCACTTCTTCAGGTTCTATATTATTTTTTATTTCATCGATTATTTCCTTATTCTTTTTTTCCTTTTTCTTAGCTTCAACTTCTATCCAGGTTTCATTTTTTCGTGTCCTATCTTTGTTTAGCTTGTTCCGTTTTTGGTAATATCCGCAAAAGTGACGTTTTTTATGTTAAATAGATTATTTTTGATTTCATTAATTATACCTTCTTCACTAACTATAGATTTTTCCTTGATTGAAGTAAAGTTTTCTGTGACATCATTTATTTTTAGATCCTGTAGTTGAATTTTCATATCCAGCTTATACATAAACGCAAGCTTAATATTATATCTGCAAAATATTGTTCATATCGGTTAAAGGATATAGTCGTGCCTATTGTTTCTCGTTTGTGCCTACCAAATACCGAAACATTTATATATGTAATTTTATCCGCAGTTTCTTAGAGAATAAATCTGCAAAATATTGTTCATATCGGTCAAAGGATATAGGAGTATCTAGAGTCTCTTGTTTATGCATACGAAACCCTAGACCTTTCTGTAAATAATTATATTGGTAGATTCTTAAAAACTAAATCTGCAAAATATTATTCATATCAGTCAAAGGATATAGCAGTGTCTAGAGCAGGGATTCCCAACGGGGTCCAGGTCCCCTTGGGGGTCTATGGAAGTTTAAAATAGGGTCTATAGTATTCCAGGAGTGTATCAGGGGTCTATCAGTTTTGGAAAGTTTAGATATCCCGTCTTGGATTATAAATCCATTTAAGGCTGCGTATAACCCCCAGAGCTTACTAGATTCTTATACAAAACTAACAAACTGAAATAAAATTAGTAATAATCTATACATCAAATTTTTCACTGATTTTTTATCTATCTAATAGGATATTTTTAATTGTAGAAACATTTATTGTAAAAATATTATCGCTCAATAACTTAAAAATAGACATCAGCGATATTGTTCTGTATTTTTTAAAATCTATTTGTGGGTTTCGAATAACATATATATATATATATATATATCTATATATATATATATATATATATATATATATATATATATATAGTTTTGGGTAAAAATTACTTATAGTTTAGAGCCTTCGTCGAAAAATATTGTACTTGATGATAATAGAATGCCACTTGGTATACGTATTCTTCACGAAAAATAAATCATTTTTCCCGTATCACCTATTTTGAAAACCGCGGAAGATTCAAGATGGCGGCAAAAATAGAATACCAAGTACAATAACTATAAGTAGTTTTCACAATAGAGCAAAATAGCTCCAAACATATTTGTAGAATGAAGCTTTAGCTACAATTTGCCACATCGTACACAAATATGCATCGATTGGTTTACAAGATGGCGTCTATAATGCAATTTGCTTATTTACAATTGCATAACAGTTTTTTCTACAATTAAAAATATCCTATTAGATAGATAAAAATTGGCTGCAAATTTTGATGTATAGATTGTTATTAATTTTATTTCCGATTATTATTTTTGTATAAGAAACTATTAAGAACTATAGGGTTGTGCGCCGCCTTAAAAGCAACACAAGCAATATTGATTTTTCGGTACAAGAAGAATTGATTGAATTGGAGGAGAATTTGGAAGATAAAATCAATTTTCAAGCAAGTGGTTATGCCAAATTTTAGAATTTTAAAGACATTCGCAAAAAATACGTCAAATTAATTCATATCACCGAACCATTATTTTTAGCTTTTCCTAGTTCTTACTTGATTGAGGCAGGATTTAGTCACGTTAACAATTTATTAAGAAAAACTGGAAATCGATTGAATATTACAGAACGCGGTGATTTACGATTATTATTAACTAATTTTACACCTAACATAAAAAGTATTATGGAAAAGTATCAACCACAACCATCACATTAAATTTAAAAAAAATATATATTATAATTAGTTACATATTTCAGTAAAATTGAAAAATTGTTTAATATAATATATATATTTATATTTGTTATGTTAGTTACTGGATTGTCCTTACAACTTCAACTTGATACATGGCGCTACATATTTATGCATTATAATAAAAAAAAAAAAAAAATAGGGGGTCTATTGAAAAACAAAAGTTGCTAAGGGGGTCTGAGTAGAGACTTGCCCTCCCATAAAAAAAATAATAATAAAAAAAAATAATATATATTTTTTTTAAATTTAATAAATTTTAGGTAAATCTTCAAAAATACATCAAATTATGTTCTATGCAAATTTTTGCCCAAGGCTTGGTTTACTAGATACGAATTTTTTAAAATTTTAAAGTTTAATAACTTCCGTTTCCGGTTTCGGATTTACATAAAAAACAATAGGGTTCTTCCCAATTAACAGGAGAATGTTTTAGTACCAGAACGAACTCTTAGTTAGACACACACACACACACACACACACACACACACACACACACACACACACACGCATGCACGCACGCACGCACGCACACTCCTAACCACACAATGTTACCCAGATTTCATACAGACACTTGCTAATTATACGGGGTGTTAGGTAAATGTCCGGCACAATTTAAAAGACAGCATGGTGACGTAGAATGCAATCGATTTTTCCTTTGCCAATTTTCTCTAAAATGTGAATTTCGTCCAAAAATAAACAAACAAAAAGATGCCCCAAATTTTGAAAACCACTGACTTTTTTATTTTTCATAAAAAAGTGGAAGCTTCTTTAATATGGAGAGCCCAAGCATGTTTAGATGCAAATGGAGCACATTTTGGGCATTTGCTTTTAAGATTATTTGTTTTTAATATTAAAGTTTTTCTTATTTCTTTTTTCTTTATAAAATTGAAAAAGCATTTTGTTGAAATAAAATTACGGTATTGTTTCCATGGTCCATCTCAGTCACATATGTGATTGTTGTAACAGACAAAATATTAGTGGTTCCTAAACGGTGGTACTGCATCGATTATCAAGCGATATACGCATGCAAAAATGGTTGAGGACTTTTTAGCTTTAAATGGGCCAACAATGCTGCCTTTAAAATTGTGCCGGACATTTATCTAACACCCTGTATATGTACGATTTTACATTTGATTTTATGGTTTCACTGTTGGAATTTAAAATTTTTACATACCAACGTCAAACATGAAATAACCCAATGTATTGCCCCTTCTCGTGACAACCTAAAAGAACGATATTCCCACTTAATTCCGCCTAAACGTTTGGAATAGCCTGTACGTATTTAGAGTTTATATTGACATAATAACGCGTAATAATAATAGTTGTTAATTGATTTGTTTACACAAAAATAATATAAATTATAATTATTAGTAGCAGAAAAATAATTATTTTAAAAAATATTTGGTTTTGATGAAAGTAAGTAAGAAAAATGTGACTTTCTTTTCTTTATTATTATTTTTTCAATGCTTTATTATTTTTTTATTTCTACGATTAACGTTTTAAATTATCTAACGGCTTAAATATTCAAAAATGTAATGTATTGAGTAAAACTGGCCTTAAAATTTAAAAATAATTTTTACCAAGAATTACCGGCCGAGTTTGGTCATTCATATCAGTGTCACTAGGTGACAACTTATTTGTGTGAATTTAAAATTGGTTGGAAATATTTAAAATATTTTAGTAAAAATTACAAATTGATACAGTCCATTTTAAAATGATATTAACCTTAACCAAAAAATGTTTATTGTAAGTATGATTTACAAAGCTTAAACAAAACGGCGGAAAAGCACGATTTAAGCGATGAAAGTAACTAAATTGCAAAATCTAGTTCCGCCTAAGCGTTTGAAACAGACTCTACATTCAATAGTCTGCACCTTTGAAATTGTACGTCATGTTGGTATTAAAACATGGTAAATAGTTTCACTTTCTTAAAATGTCATTACATTTGACATATATCATAAAGATAAATAATATCATAGTTACAGTCTGTTCCAAACGGTTAGGCGGAACTAGATTTTGCAATCTAGTTACTTTCATCGTTTAAATCGTGCTTTTCGACCGTTTTGTTTAAGCTTTGTAAATCATACTTACAATAAACATTTTTTGGTTAAGGTTAATATCATTGTAAAATGTCATTTTCTTTATATTTTGATTTTTTGTGTCATTCTTAATACAAATTTCCCATTTTTTATTTTTTTGTCAATAAAATAAGTAAAAAAAAAATATTAAATTTTGACATATGTCATTCGTTTCAATGGTTTCATTGTTGGAATTTTAAATTTTGACATTCCAACATGAAAAATGAAATAACCCAAGCAAGGTCCCTTCTCGTGACAACCTAAAAGAACGAAATTCCCATTTAGTTCCGCCTAACCGTTTGGAACAGACTGTATAAGCTGTTCACTTTTGTAAGAACACACTAGATCTGGTTATTTTGGTTACTTTTATGGTGTGTTACTGACTTCAATTAAAAATATTCCTTATGGTGTAAAACCGACTTTAGGTTGATAAGGTTATGATCATTATAATTAAGATATAATTTTTCATTATGAAATATGTATGTCAAATGGATCGATATTTTAAAAAAGTGACATTTTTAATACCAAAATGACATACAGCTTCAAAGGTGCAAACTATTGAAAACAAAATTCCCTCTTAGTTTGTTCTTACAAAAGTGAACTGCTTATATAAGCTGTTCACTTTTGTAAGAACAAACTAGATCTGGTTATTTTAGTGATTTTTATAGTGTATTATTGACTTTAAGAAACTTGGTTATATTGTAAAAAAGGCTTCACAGTTTTGGGTTATGTTTGTATTATTTTAGGTTAGTATTATATTTACAAAATATTTAAGATGTCACTATTCAAAATGAAATATGACGAATGATATTTTTTTAAATGACATATTTATAATCTGACTTTTCAAATTATTTTTTTGTAATATCAACATGACATACAGCTTCAAATGTGCAAACTGTTGATAACAAAATTTCCTCTTAGTTTGTTCTTACAAAAGTGAATTGCTTAGATAATGATCATAACCAACAAATCGGAAGTGGGTTTTACAGCGTAAGGAATATTTTGAAATGACAAATTTACATTTAAAAGTCACTACAACACTATAAAAGTAACCAAAATAACCAGATCTGGTTTGACTTTACAAAAGTGATCGCAATACATTAAAGCGGGTAAACAATTAAATTTTACTGTGTAATAGTTTCTCACGATATATTTCAAACTGATTTGAGATATAGTGTAAGCTTTTCCGTGTGTGTTTTTTTTTCATGTGCGCTTTTTTCCGTGTGCGTATTTTTATATTATATAAGTAATTGGAAAATTTATTTTAATAAATATATTTTAAATTTAACGTCCCAAATCATTTTCAGTTTTATTATTATAAAGGTAATGCACGAGTGATAATGAATCGTTTTCCCATCTTAAAAAGTTAATGAATAAAAAATTCGGAATAGTACTCATTATTTCTCCAGTTTTTAATAATGTGCGAAGAGTTGATTCAATTTGAATTGGATGAAGTTAGGCGTATGGCTAGAGAAAGAAGTCTGAGGTATCGAGCAAGTTCCACATTAAGGTAATGATATGTTTGCCAACACAGTTGGCAACGGGTCCACTAGTTGTTCATATATATATATATTTTTTTTTATCCAGAGGAAATCTTTTATAGACACCATATTCAGGTAGTGTTGGACTCTCCACAAAGTGGCATACCGACTAAAAACCCTGCTTGCCTCAACCCTACCACGGAACTGTCGTAGTTGACTATTCTTCATGGTAGATTGGCTCGATCTTCTTGCCTTCTCTCTTGAGTCTTCCTGTACTTCCTCCTGTTCTTCCTGTGTTTTTCTTCCGGTATGTTCCCAACTGAGCACAAGGTCTGTCGAGTCCCCCCCACCAAAAACTCCCGTAGGGCCCGCCAACTTCAGGTGTCTAGCTGTAGGCGTCCGTCTCTTGTTTTCGGACTTTGATCTGTTTACTAGATTATCCTGTCCGAATACAAAGCGTACCCGTCAAGGACTCGCGTGGTTTTACGCACGGATCCCCGAGGCTTGTGATCGGGCTTAGGGCGTCTGTCTCGCGTTTCGGACCTCGACCTGTTAATGAGGTGAGCCGGTCCGAATACAGGGCGTCCCCGTCAGTAGCTCCCATGGTTTTAATCACGGGCCGCTGAGGCCTCGCCAGGTGACTGGAGGTTCGCCCTAACTCTCCGGATACGAGTGTTTGTGACCCGACCTTTAAGTTGCCGCAATTCCCAATCAGGCAATCCGTCTGGAGAGTAGGCCACGGGCTTGCCCTGACCAGCTAGGTCGCTTCGACTCGACCCTGTCTCTCTCTTTCGTCCGCTTCCTTCACTTTCAAGATGTCAGTCATCATCCGCCTCACTGACTCCCAGTTCTCTCTGGACTTGGACATCACTTGCAGAAGATTGTCCGGTGTCAGAAACTCGTCCACGGCGACTGTCGCTCTTATCCTTTCTCCGTCGTATCTTCCGCATGCGAAAAGCGTATGTTCTGCAGTGTCTACGGCTCCGCAGTATACGCAGGTGTCCTCTTGCTCCTTCCCGATCCGTTTAGTGAACACTCTAAAAGATCCATGTGCTGTAAGTGCCTGCGTAACATAGTAGTCGATGACCCTATGCTTACAGGCCAGCCATTCCTGGATGTTCGGAATTATCCTTTTGGTCCACTGCTCCTTCTCGGTGTTGCGTTGGCACTCGTCCTGCCATCTCTGGATCGAACGAGCTCTGGCCGCAACTCGAGTTTCCTTCCCTCCGCCTTCCTCGTATACCTCCGTTCTCTCCATTGCCTGGAGTCTTAACGGGAGTACACCGGTGACTACCTGCAGGGCCACGGTAGAAACGGTTCGGTAGGCCGATGCCACCCCTAACAAGGCCCTGCGTTGGGACTTCTCCAGTATCCTGCTATACTTCTCATACTGGAGGATGGTACTCCATATCGGAGCTCCGTACAGGAGTGTGGAGTGCACTGTCCCCAATAGCACTCTCCTCTTGGCCCAGCTAGGACCACCAACGTTTGGCATCAGTCTTCTAAGACTGCCAGCTATCTTCTCAGCCTTAGCCGCAGAGCTTTTAACATGCTCCGCGAAAGAACCGTTTGCACCGAATGTCACCCCCAGGTATTTAATATGGGGCTTTGGTAAGATACTTCTACCCGTCAACTTGAAGCTTACTCCATCCCTCTTGCGCTTTCCTTTCAGTATCACGGCCTCCGTTTTTTTCGGGGGCTAACTGAAGCTTGTGAGCGTCCATCCAAGCACTAATCCTCCAGAAGTTGACATTGACGCAATACGTCAACTCTTTCTCATTCTTCGCCTTCGTGATCAATGCCAGGTCGTCCGTAAATCCGATACACTTCGAATCCCCCAGTAGTTGGAGATTGAGCACTCCGCTGTACAGGATGTTCCACAGTGTAGGTCCAAGGACTGAACCCTGTGGGACTCCTGCTGTTGACCTGAGTACTCTGGCGTCCTTACTCTTTGATGTAAGAACGTTCCTATCGCAGAGGTTTTCCGCCAGAATAGCCTGCAGATAGTGCGGAATCTCCATTTTCCTGAGTTCTTCGAGAGTCTGCGCCCAGCTTGCCGAGTTGAAGGCATTCCTTACATCCAAAGTGACCAGGACATGCCATTCAGCTCTGCTGCTTAGAGGGGTGTCGTAAACCTCCCTAAGAGCCTGGATCGTTGATGACTCAGAAGCGCCCTGCTTTCAATTTCCTCTTCCAGTCTTTTTTGAAGAAGGGCTTCATACACCTTAGAGAGCGAGTTCAAAAGGCATATGGGCCGATATGACCCAGGCTCATCGGGGTTTTTCCCTGTTTTCTTAATCAAGACTGTTGAAGCAGTCTTCCAGACCGCTGGAAATTCGAGCTTGCACAGTAGCTCGTTGAACATTCCCAGCAGCCATTCCCCTTGTTCCTCCAGGGTAATCTTGATTGCTTCCGTGGGTAATCCGTCCGGACCAGGAGCCTTCTTGTTTTTCCTGCTCTTAACTGCAGTCTCGATTTTATCCATCGTGAAGGGTACTGCTGCTTCCGTTACTACGGGGGGGGGTTAACCTGATCCTCTCTCCTCTGCGGGAACAGGTGGCTCAGGATTTCGAATTTTCTGTCCTCGGTTAACTCGACAGGCTTTAAACTTGTCAGCCCCCTCACCACCACTTGGTAGGCAGTACCCCAGACATCCTCGTCCACTCTCTGTATGAGCTCGTGCCAGTGCCTTCTCTTTGCCTCCACGATCGCCTTCTTGAGTGATCTACGCGAGGTTTGTATTCTCGCTCCAGCTGCCCTAGATCCACTTCATTCCGGCGTGCTCGTGCTCTCGTGATTCTCCTTCTTGCTCTCGTACTCAGGGCTCTGAGTTGGCTGATGTTCTCGTCCCACCAGTAGGGCATAAGCTTACGGCTGTTCGGAGCCAGAGTAACACTGGCTCTGTAAGCCTCCGCTAATGCCTCGGCGCCATCGGTGTGTGAATTCCTCTGCTTCTCTGTCATGGAGTTCAATATCAGCGCCAGTGTGGACTTGAACACACTCCGAGTCCGCCACTCTCCTTCTCGGAACGTCCTGCCGCCTTCTCCTGGTCCGTCTACCACCTCGAATCTGATGTAGCGGTGCAGGGTATGATTCTCCAGTCCTAGGACTCTCCAGTTTGACACGCTCCTTGCTAGTCCTTGGGTTGTAAAGGTCACGTCTATGAAGGAACAGCTCGTTCCTCTCACGAACGTAGGAATTCCACCACAATTGTGACCCACCAAGTGTAGCGCAGCAGCCCACTCCGTCCAAACTTCTCCCCTCGCGTCGGTTACCGGAGAACCCCACATCGGCGATTTGGCATTGATGTCACCTGCTATGACTGCTTCTCTGCCATTGGTCCTGACGTGGTTTATAATGTTTTCCACCCTATGCTTGTATTCTTCCAGGGATATATTCGGAGATATATAAACCACATGAAGGTCATAGTTGCGTAGGCCAATGCAGAGATGTCTTGTCCCTTGCACAATCATGGACACTTGCAGCCGTCCTGCCATCGGCAACACCACCACATCCCCTGCCGTATCGACGATCCACGGATCCTTCCTGGTCAGGGCTCGGTTGGGTTCCGCAACCAATAACAGGTCAATGCGCACTTCCTTGGATACGCGTATGCCAGGTCGTGTGCTACCTTACCTCTACCCAGGTTCGTCTGTAACACTTTAAGAGACATCTTAAGTGTTTCTTAGCGTACCTCCCTTGGCGTAGTTCTTGATGCGCAGTTTTCTTATCCTTTCTACTTCATTCCTGAACTGCGGACACCTAAACTGGTCGGCTCTATGTCCTTCGATGCCACACGTGGTGCAGGGCTGCTTGTTGGTGCACTCTTTGGCCTTGTGCCCTTTCTGGCCGCAGTTAAGACATTCGTCCCTCCTGCTCACCTTCTCGTTGCACTCTCTTGCCACGTGACCGTGTTTCAAGCAGTTGAAACACATGGTCATCTTTACAATCTCCTTGACCGCACAGCTCACCCAGCCGACCCTAATGAAGTTTTTTGCCGCCAACTGCGCTGCCAAGGTTCTCGGAAGCTCAACCGTCGAGGTAAGCTCGCCATATCTGCCGGCCTTAACCGCCAATAGCTCTACCTCCGCAGACTCACCGAACGTCCCCAGTTCTTTGATGACTGCCGCCTTGATCTCTTCTTTCGTCATCGTCTCCTCTACCCCGATGACGAAAACAGCTGACCTCCTTTGTCTGCCACGAGACACCTCCCAGTCCGCAAACCTCTGGCTGATTTCCGTCCGGAGGGTCTCTGCCTTTTCTTCACCTGCCTCCACTCTTAGTTGGACATCACCGCTAAAGGTTTTCCGTATCCTCTTGATCGATACTCCCAGCTTACCAACGTCCATTTTCTCCTTCATTGATTTTAGGAGATCAGCGTAGGTCCTTCCTCCCGTTTTGATGGTGACCGATCCGTCGCTCGGTTTTTGGCGTGGCTTAGCTTTTCCTTGTCCCAGATCCGTCTAGATTAGGATCTTCCTACTGCTGCCAGAGAAAAGCGCTTCGCTGATCTTCCTCATTCTCTCCACCTCGTAGCTTCTGGATGGTACAAGCTGGATTACCTCGACCAGATACTCCTTTGCCATCGATTTTAGCTCCTTCAGATGATTTTAAACCTGATTCCAGCAAGTTCCACCAGAGGCTCTCGTTTTCTCCATTGGTTCGACCGGGAGAAAGTAAACCACAGTGGCTACTTCTTTAGTGCCTTTCCTGGTCGAGATTTTGGTGTCCATGAGGTAGTCTGCCTGCTCTTCCTTACCTTGTAGCAGTTCCCCAAGTCTTTCGTGTCTTGTCATGAGTTTGCAGATCAGCGGATTGCTATTCGCCTCCTCGGGCGCCATGAGGACTCCATAGCTGCTTTTGACGTTCACCTGCTGGAAGTCCGTCGAACTTACTTCGGTATTTGCGAAGCACGCCTCAGGCCACTTCTCTCCAAGTACGCTTTCGAGTTCCTCGAAGCTACCTGCCTTTATAGCTTCCTCGACTCGCCTCCTAGTTTCCTCGTTCTCTTCTCCGCCGGTCTGCAGTGCTCGTAGTTCTTAACACCTTTTTACTCAGATTCTTTGGGTCTTCACTCCCTTCGTTTTCCGTCTGAGTGCCCGCCGTCCTCGTCTCCTTGAGGATCACTCTCGCTTTCGACCTGGTGTTGGTCTCCGCTAGAACTTTGGACTCTTCCTCATATTTACGAAGATCCTCGGTTAAAATCCTGAGTGCCTTAGCTGCGGCTTTAATCTCCACCTTGGTGGTGACATTATCCTGCGTCAGCTTGGCTAAGCTTCTCGCGGATGACGCCAACTGGTCCACCAAGGCTTTAATCATATCCGCCACGTACTCAGGGGTGTTGACCCTGTTCCTTTTCCCCTCCCTGGGGAAGAGGTGAGAGGGGTCGAAAACTCCTCCTTCTTTTGGTCTCCCTTTGGCGGGCTTCTCGAAACGGCACCCTTTCTCCCGAAGACCGCGAACAGGTTTTCAGGGTTGGTGGGGGGTCGGTACCCCTTTTCTCCGACCATTATGCATCGGTTCTAGGTGTTTAGAATGCGCGAAACACACTGATGATAACAGAACGAGGAGAAAAGTGGGGTATATTTCAAAGCACCTCACCAGAAGGAAACTTACGGAGAAACGACCAACACCAGCACGCGCCTCCTGACAGCTACCGTACACTGTTACACCTGTTTAAAGGTTGTACCACTGCTACCCCTTACTGAAGGGGCTAGGCGTGGCGCACTCACCGTAGCTCAATACACTGTCACCGGGGTCACTTCACCAACACATGTACTTGTTTTGATAACAATCCAAGCTTTTTCGTAGCTATAACAATCGAAAAAGTACGGAGCAACAATAAGCACGTCCGTCTCCTTAAACTATTCCCGCCTGGATTGACTAGTTGTTCATATAGGTTAAAGGATATAGGCGTGTCTAGAGTTTTTCGTTTATGTCTACGAAACCCTAAACATTTATATATGTAATTTTATCCGCAGTTTCTTAGAGAATAAATCTGCAAAATATTGTTCATATCGGTCAAAGGATATAGGAGTCTCTTGTTTATGCCAACGAAACCCTAGACTTTTCTATATGTTATTTTATCCCCAGATTTTTAGAAAATAAATCTGCAAAATATTTTTTATATCGATCATAGGTTATAGGAGTGTCTAGAGTTTCTTGTTTATGCCTACGAAATCCTACACATTTCTACATGTAATTATATTTGTAGATTCTTAGAGAATAAATCTGCAAAATACCTGTCTATCAAGAGACCTCAAGAGTCCCCAGTTAGCCAGTCACGAGAACCTTAGGAAAAAATGACGTCACAATGTTACCCAGATGACAAACACACACTTGCTTATTATATACGAGTTAATATTTCAATGCATATTGGCTTGTTTTAATTTTACATAGGTACTTTTTCATTTTAAATTGGTTTATTATTAAAATTCTATTATTTTTAATAATGTATTGATAGTGGGGTTCATTAATTAAAATTATTGTACATGTGAAAATCATTACTTACGTTGTTAACATGAGTTTTTTTTTTTTTTTTTGTTTACTTTAATTGTTTAGGAATAAACAATGAAATAATTACACTATGTAATTAACGCGCCCATCGCTGGTTTTTGATCAAAACATTCCGTGTTTTCTAAATGATTCTTATGTAGTGTAATATCTTATGTAGTGGAATGCGAGATAATTTTTTTAGTGCTTTTTTTAATTCAATCCTTTTTTACCGACCGTCAACATATACGAGCCCTGTCCACATTTAGTTGGCCCAGCTATGAAATTTTCAGTTTCTTTAGAAATTATTAAATAATAAGTAAAAGTAAATACTGCTTTGTACATTTTTTGACAATATAATCATATTAGAAGCAAAGGGGTCAAAATTTATTCCGTAATATTTAATTTGTGATTATAAAAATAATATTCGTAAAACAAACGTATTTTTTGAGTTCAAGTATTCTTGTACTGTATATAAAATAACTGGGTTTTTGCGCTAGCTATGCGTAATAGGCGTTGGAAAACAAAGTTTGTTTATTGACTGTGATGTATTAAAGGTGTTAAGTCTAAATAATTTTAAAACATGGGCAGAGGCAAAGCTCTTGATAAAAAAATTCGGTTTATCATTGTGAACTTAGCAAAAACTGGAAAAAGCAATTCCGAAATCGGAAAATTATTAGGTTTGTCAAGATACAGTATTAGAAATATTGTAAAATTGTACAAATCAAGTGGTTCAGTTGCCCCAAAGCCCCAGTACGTGAAGAAAACTACACTGACGGACAATGACAAACGAGTATTGAAAAGAATTATTAAGAATAACAGACGTGCTAACTACAGTCAATTGAGTGTACTGTGGAGCGATGTTGTTAGAAGACGTGTTTCAAGGTCTACATGTCATAAGGAAGCTAAAAATTAGGATTTGGAACCTATAAGGTAATATTTTTTTAATCGGACTCTTAAATGTATATTTACATAAATTTATAAAACTTTCTTAGGCCAAGGAAAAACCATTGTTGACGTCTAAGCAAAAGAAACACAGGTTGAAATGGGCAAGAGAACATAAAATATGGAATTGTGAAAAGTGGAACAGCGTGCAATGGAGCGATGAGTCTAGGTTTGAAGTCTGTGTAGGGGACAACCGGAGCAGAGTTGTTTGTCAGAAACATGAAGCATATCATCCCGATTGCTTAAAAAGGAAGGTGAAATTTCCTGCATCTGTCATGGTGTGGGGTTCAATGTCTGCAAGAGGTGTAGGAAAACTTCACTTTATCGATGACATTGTTAACACAGCCAAATATTTAAGTATTTTAGAGGAGTATTTGTTGCCAACTATAGAACATGCATTAATCTCTGGGGAGGATTTTATTTTTCAACAAGATGGAGCCGCTTGCCATACGTCAAAAAACCATTTCAAATCTTTGAAATGGTTCCGTGATCATTCTATTCCACTTTTAGAGTGGGTTTCAAGTAGCCCAGACTTATCCCCATCGAGACACGAAATGAAAAAACGATTGCGTATAACACCGGCTAGAACAATTCCAGAATTAAGACTAAAGCTTCAAGAAATATGGGATAATTTTACTCCTCGACAATGCCAAGACCTTGTAGATACTATGCCTAGAATAATTAATGCCGTTATAAAAATGAAAGGTGACGTTACCCAGTGGTAATTTTTGAAATAGGTTTCCAAGTTAATGGATTTCCAATGGAAATATTATTTTTTTCTTATTAATTTACTTTAATAGTAAATATTAATCGTAAATCTTTAAAATATTTAATTGAAAATAAAATATTACCTAGATTTCATAAGCTATTCGCATTCTGTTAATTGAACAACAATAAGTAAAAATTTCGTAGCTGGGCCAACTGATAGTGGACAGGGCTCGTATAAGGGAGGTATTGTGATTATACCGATTTTGACATTTTGAGATTTCGATGGATCTCCACGAATTGAGGTCCCTACATAACGTTTTCACTATTTTCAGAATGAAATCTGTCGGTCTGTCTGTCCGTCTGTCTGTCTGTCTGTCTGTCTGTCTGTCCGTCTGTCTGTCCATCTGTCTGTGTACATGTGCAGAGCAAATTCGGCTAAAAGGATTTTTATGAAACTGCATATTTAAGCTTTTGACATCAATGACACGAGTTGGTCAACTTTTGGTAAAAATCGGTTGACTAGAAATGGGAGTTTACTCGTGTCGATTTTAAGATTTTTGCGAATATTTAGCAACAGAAAAATATTTAGAAAAAATTTATTGAACAAAAGTTGCTATAAATGCAATAACTAATAACTTTTATTTGAGACGTTTTTTGATAAACGAAAAGTTTTGAAAAATTTTTGTAAAATTTTTTAAAATTCAGTTTTTCAAGTCTCAATTTTTTCATACTCATATGTAATGTTTCCATGACCATGATAAATAATATCTCTGTTAGAAAATATTAGGCCAAGTTATTTCTACTCTGCTGCTAGAATGTATTTTATACAAGTACTTTATGTAGGCGGTCGGTTCTGTGGTAGCCACAGCTGATTTTTTTATGTATAAACTAGTATTTTGTGTGTCAATATAGTGTGTAATATTTGGATTATTTATTTTCATAGTTTAGTGCCTACTTTAAGATCTATTATAATTTTAATAATTTAAAGTTAGGCACAGTTTTGTACTTTTTATCTCAGCTGGTGTTTACTGTGTAGATACAATACAAATTAGTTTCAATAATTAATTGTTGTTCATTAGTGTACAAAGAAATGAATTTTACCTGTTGAAAAGCTTATTATTATTTTTGTTATAATCTAATATGCAGGGCCGCCGCGAGGGTCTTTGGCATCCATAGGCAAGATATAATTGAGCGACCCCAGGCAGGGCGTAACTAGCTTTTTCCGAGCCACGGGTAAGATTTTATAAATGTTCTGGAAACAAAACGAGTTCTTACACTTCTTAATTTTAAGTGATGACCAAAAAAAAAAAGGTCCTCACTTCTAAATATCAAGTGATGATAAAAAAGGTCCTCGTCTCAAATTACATTTCACTAAGTACTTTTACATTAATTTGGCGCCCTTTTGAGTCTCACGACAGCGCCCGCCTCGCAACGGCGCCCGCATGCAGCGCATGCCTGGCATGCCCGCTTCCGCTGGCTCTGCTAATATGTTTACTAAAATGTATTTACAGTACACACGTAAATTAAATATGTGTTAATATACCTTATAAATGTGTTTTGTAGAATATGGTGTTTTATTTTTAGTTTTTTGTACATCATTTTAATCCTTTTCTAATTTAATTTATTTTAATTTCTCTACTAGTTCCTAGGAACCTAGGGACTATTAAATAATCCATAGTTCATATAATAATGTTACTATAGCAATGTATTTAATAACGACAAATAGACAAATATTTATAAAAGATATTAAAAAAGTACTATTTTTATAGAACCAAGAATTATTTAAGAACAATAGATGTATACAATAGTACGAGGGTTACGTTTTGTTTTTACAAACGACGACTAGATGGCAATATTGAAATGTGTCATTACTATATTCGTAAAATGTGACATTTGTTATTGTGAAATAAGTTGCAGATTATAAATTGATCGAGTAGTTTATTGACAGTGAGCGTTAAAAAAAACAAGTTTATCAAAAAAAGGATATTACTCATGAAGGTTTTCATTGGATGATTTTTTATCTCAAAAAAAAGCTCGTGTTGATTGGGGTAAGGGAATGCTAAAAAAATTCAACATAGGCACTGCAAAAGTCGTATACAACATCGTTACAGGTGACGAAACTTGGATTTAACATATGAACCGGAAACTAAGCAACAATCCACTGTTTGGGTCTTCTAAGATGAACCGAAACCCACAAAAGTTGTTCGTTCACGAAGTACTTCCAAGAAAACGATGTCTTGTTTCTTCTGTTGTACTGGACATGTCGCAACCATTTCTTTAGAGAATCGGAGAACAGTTAATGCTGAATGGTATACAACAATTCGTTTGCCAGAAGTCAGCGACAAAATCAGGAAAAACAACCAAAAACGTCGCATCATTCTTCATCATGACAATGCAAGCTCCCACATAGCACGTCAAGCAATTGATTATTTGAAGGAGAAAACATCGAGTTAATGTCACCTGATTTATCTTCTAACAACTTTTTTTTGTCCCCCAATGTCAAACAAAAAATGCGTGGACAACGATTTTCATCACCTCAAGAAGTTGTTGAAGCCTTCGAAAACCAAGATTTTGAGATACCAAATTTAGAGTGGAAAAAAATGTTTCGAGAATTGGTTTAAATGCATACAAAAGTGTATAAATCTTAAAGGCGAATATTTTGAAAAGTAATAAAACAATTTGTTCCAAAAAAAAAAATGTTTTCTTAGTTTTTGTAAAAACTTGAAAGTTAGCCCTCGCAGATGTTATTTTATACAGAAGTCATGCTTTTTAATAAAATTAACAGGAAAATTAAAAATTTGACAAATATAAAAAAGAGCGCGTACAAAGATTATAAAATAAAAATTATTAATTGTACTCTGTACTCTAATGTGATGTATTAACTGGGTTAGTTAATAAATAAATAGTATATATTTATTTATGTTGAACTGTAATTAATTGAATTTTTCACTATTAATATTATAAAAGGGAAAAAAATCATCTAGCTGTTTTTGAAAATTAATTTATTTTACTTAAAATGAGTACATTTATACAAGAATACTCGGACCAGTCGAAACGTCACAGTGACCATGTGGATAGAAAAGGAGAACTTATCTTCTCTGCCCTTATATGCCTATCTACGTCTTGGAACCTATTATTATTTGTTCAGTAGATTACTGTACGAAAAATGAGTGTCATAGACTACTAGATTTGTTTTAGGCTATCATATAATCAGTAGTGTTATATCAGAATCTTTAACGGCCATCTGTATCGGTCATAGTTTTCGGTAATAACTCATAACTAATAATTAAATTTGTATAATAATTAAATTAAATTTAATTATTATACAAATTAAAATAAAATATAATATAACTAATAATTAAATTTGTATCGGTCATAACTCTTAACTAATAATTAAAAATTAGATTTCATTGCACCGCGTACTTAATTCAGGCTTAAGTTGTTATTAACAATTTCACAAGCTACTATATCAATCAAATCAATGGTGTACGTAAACAAAAGACAGGTTTATAAATATTTTATTTAATAACCCTTACATAACTTTAATTTATTATAAAATATCCAAAGGATTATTTGATTTTGATATACAATATATACTGATTTTAAAATGTAAATGAATTTCAGCTTTTATTAATAGGACAGAGTGATTTGGAATACAGTGAATTTCTTTTACCTTACAATATAGGTATTATCGTTACTATGGTAATTGAAATCTGACAGCAATGTAAAATTGAGTTTATTTTAATTTGCAACATGCCGACTGGCGTAGCGTAGTGGTAACACATGTGCTCTGCGTTGCGAAGGTCTCGGGTTCGAATCCCGTTCACGCATGGAAATTTTCTCAAATAAAAATTGTCCTGGCTAATTGCAATTCCAAACCAGCAAAGGCCATTAATTAAAAAAAAAAAATTGCAACATAGGCGATTTAACATTGCTGTCAAAATAATTTGTCGTTAATAATAATTTCAATGTTGCAGGTTATAAGAAATTCACTGTATAAAATGTTCCAAGAAAAATCTTTTCCAGTTCCTAATATTACTTTAGGCTAAAGCACAACAACCAATAATTTTGATAACTAATTTCAAAAACTAATATGCACTGCAGCTAAACATTGACCTAAAATAACTATCAACTATGTCCTAAAACTATAAAATTATTCAAATACCACTAGTCTTGTGTCTACATTGAAAGATACTGCACTTGATGATAATGGAATGACATTTGGCACACGTGTTCTTTATAAAAAATAAATCATTTTGATCTGCAGCACTTATTTGTGAACAGTGTCAGATTGAAGATGGTAGGCCACCAAGTGCGATAGCTAATTTTTACGATAGAGGAAAATAGCTAAATATGTATTTGTACAATGAATCTTTAGCTACAATTTGCCGCATCGTACGCGAATACCCGTTAATTGGTTTTCAAGATATCGTCCATAATTCATTATGTGACCCAAATAAGTGATTTCCGAAATATCTAATGAATTTCGTATTAAATGGGTCGTTTTTTTATTAAATTAATGCCGTAGATTACGATCTTGTTATCACAATGGCCAAAAATTTTAATTTTGATTTTTTTGAGATTTTTTCCCATAATTTCGAGACATGATGATATACTACTACGATGATATACACTATGACTGCAATTCTGCGTATATTAACATTTTGATTCGAGTCTTCCTAAATTTGTAGGGCAAATTGGTACTTGGCTAAAAGATAATGCGCGGAATTTTTCTCTGAGGGGTGCCGAATTTAAGATAGCGGCCGAAATATGTTAAGTCCCAACTTCACAGCCAACTTCGTATTATCGCTCTCGACCAAATCGGACCTGTCAATTACAAAAATAAAATAGAAAAATGCATATGACTTCCTTTTATTTGCTTTTTCCCGAAATAAAATAAAGAAAATGATATATCCGGTCGGAACCGCTGCAAATTATGCTTATCTTTGTCTGCAACACCTAGTCTCAAATGAAGCCGCTTTCGAAATAATGCTCGAATATGGAATTTTCAATTTACATCTAATTTGCAGAGTTGTTTATCAATTTTGGATAGGTATTTATAAGTCGTAGATTTCGAAAATGGAGTTTTAATCAAGATTCGCTGCATTTAAGACTGTATTACTGTATTGTGACCGAAAAAAATAACTACATGTATTCTTTACATAACAGTTGGATTCATTACATGACAGGGAAGTGTTTCTCCATCCAAAAGAGTACCATATAGCAGTTCTGACAAAATAATACGCGCTAAATACGATACTAATGCCGGCCGGATACTACTTTTTCGAAAATCGTTTAAATATTCTCTGATATTTTTACTAGTTATTGAAACAACATTGTAATGTGGTGATAGTTTCTCTGTATACGCCAGTCAAACAGACTTCCAGTACTACCTATACTCTATCTCAGAAAGACTGATAGTAATAAAATTTATTATTTGTAAAAAGTTATTGTTTTTTTCACACAGAAGCGGCCCACAAAATATGAATAATTCGAAACGAAATATTGTTAAAAACAACCGAGTGTGCCGCACATATTATATGAGAATACGAACTAGGGTTAAACACAATAGGTCATAAAAATGTTACCCTAAAATTTTGAGAAAAAATATGGTCACAAGGGTGCGTTTAATGATATGACAAATATGGTCACAGGCGTGTGTTTAATAAAATGATAAATAGTAATATAGAAATACACAAAACCAATTTAAACGTGTTTAAAATGTGCACGCCACTGGTAACTGCCTGACAAAAAGATTTATTACTATCAGTCTTTCTGAGATAGAGTATAATTGTATACAAAATTAAAATGTCCGATGAATTCTTATTCAACACTAATCTGAATTAGTCGAAATAAGGTGTGAATTATTATTTTGTACAGCAAATTTAAATTAAATTTAGAAATAATTAGTAATTAATAATTACTAGGGAACGGCCGTAATTAGCCCCTGAAGATGAGTTAATTACTTTACACAGCGTAGTTTTTTAAAATAAAATTTTGATATACGAGGGCTACCTTTTAAGTTTTTACAAAAACTAAGAAAGAAAAATTTCTAGAAAAGAAAATGTATTCTTGTATAAATGTACTCATTTTAAATAAAATAAATTACTTTTCAAAAACAGCTAGAAGAATTGTTTTCCCCTATTATAATATTAATAGTGAAAAATTCAATTATTTACAGTACAACATAAATAAATATATACTATTTATTTATTAACTAACCCAGTTAATACATCACATTAGAGTACAGAGTACAATTAATAATTTTTATTTTATAATCTTTGTACGCGCTCTTTTTTATATTTGTCAAATTTTTAATTTTCCTGTTAATTTTATTAAAAAGCATGACTTCTGTATAAAATAACATCTACAAGGGCTAACTATCAAGTTTTTACAAAAACTAAGAAAAACATTGTTTTTTTCGAACAAACTGTGATATTTCTTTTCAAAATATTTGCCTTTCAGATTTATACACTTTTTCATGCGTTCAAACCAATTCTCGAAACATTTTTTCCACTCTGAAGTTGGTATCTCAGAACATGGTTTTCGAAGATTTCAACAGCTTCTTGAGAAATGTTCTAATAACGAATGTAATGAGTACAGTTGATGGCATGAATGGAAATAATCTATCTTATTAGAATTTTATCTTTACATAGGCCCACCAAATTAGTGAGGCTTTCGACTTTGATTTGTAAACATAGCATTTCTTTCGACGACTGCACCTCAGTATACATCACAATTTTAAAGAAGCGAATTACACAAAATATATAATTAAGCACAGTAGTATATAATTGTCGCTTGATATGGCTGGTTTCAGCATATTTCTTAAAAAGATTAATTATGTTCTAACTATAATAATTACTAATTATTTTGTAGGGTAGTACTGTTAGTCAGTATGAATGGCACATGTAGAAAAACTAAACTATTCATAATAAATATGAGATGACGTCACACTTGGTTAATTTAGGTACCAATGTCATAATGTGATTTAACCAACATCAGACCATTAATCAGTTGGTACATTTTTTTACTGCATGTTGGTAACGCTTTTACACGTTGTCACGTTTAGATTGTGCTGTTCAGTCATTTTTAAGTCAGGTTTGATATTTAAGTGAGGTTAAACTTTATTTTAAATAAAATAAAATATTACTGTAATAAAAATGCCGAAAGCTCTTAGTAGCCGCGGTCAAAGGTTTTTTCTCTTATTAATTATTTTGAAAGAGAGCGAGATAATATGGACCTTTAATGGATTTGAAATATGTGGAGATGTAATAAATATTAAATTTTGTTTATAACTGAATAATATTTGAATATTCATTATTGGAAATAAAATTGTATCGAACATCTGAAATTCAAATATTCAAAACTTTCGATTCGAATAAAAAATTTGACTCTTTATCATTGCTTTCCGATCTCTTTAGGGTTTTTATGGGTTCGGGAAGCAAGCTCGGGCTCGAATTCAGTCAATCTGTTTAACCCTAGAGCGTTCCTCGAGCGGTCTTCCTCGAGCGAGCTAAACAGAGTGATTCGGAACACTCCGAGTTAGCTTCCCGAACCCACTGTGTCTATGTGACACCAGGCGAAAAAATAAAGTACAATAAATTGTATAAAAAGGATGAGAAGAACGCGACACATTTCTAAAAACATATATTTCTGATGATTCTTATACACTGAAAATTTCATTTTTTTTTTTTTGTATTACATTACACACTTAATCATACATAGTCATAACATACATTCACAGTCAAAATTTAAATATAATTTAAATAACCATAAATTTCGCGATAAATCGGGTATGGAGGAAGAACTCTTAATTCCTTTCCCCCATAGGAAATATTGGTTTTCAAACTCTTTTGACAATTAGAGAAGTGGCAACATGGGAAGTTTTGCAACTGTGACGTCATTTCATTGTTATGGTAAATGGACTCCAATTTTCTTTTGATAACTAAGAAAAATATCAGAAATTATATCAAACATTTTCGAAATAATATTTTTCGGCCATTATTAGAATCGTATTTAGTGCGTAGAATGTCTGTATTATTTTGTCAGAACTGCTATATATTGCTCTTTTGGATGAAGAGATACTTCACTGTCGAGTAATGGATCTCACTGTTTTGTAAAGGATACAGATTTTTTTTTCGGGCAGAATAAAATCTTAAATGCAGCAGATCTTTATATTAACTCCATTTTCGAAATTTACTACTTCTAAATACCCGAAATTGATATACAATCAAGCAAATTAGATTATAAATAGCAAAATTCCATTTTCAAACATTATTTCGAAAGCGGCTACATTTGAGACCAAATGCTGTGGACAAAGCTAAGCAGATAGATGCATTCCATATATATGTGGAACTTCTTACTTAAATGTCATAATTTGCAGCCATTCCGACCGGATATTAATAAGTCATATGCTTTTTTTATTTATTTATTTTTTGTAATTTACGTGGGCTATATAAAAGGAGTCGTAATTATACGAAGTTGAGACTTTTCACATTTCGGCCGCTATCTTAATTTCGGAGCCCTTCAGAGAAAATTTCCGCATATGTTCTTGTAGCCAAAGATATGCCCCACAGATTTAGAAAGAATCGAACCAAAATGTTATTATACGTAGATTTGTAGTCATAGAATCTTGATATTGAGAGGAAAAACTCTCATATTCGATTTTTTTTTGCCATTTTGATAACAAATTCGTAACCTACGACATTAAATTAATAGAAAATATCCATTTCATACGAAATTCTCTAGACATTTCGAAATTCACTTTTTTAGGTCACAAAATGAATTATGAACGGTATCTTGTAAACCAAGTGATGGGTATATGCGCACGACTCGGCAAATTGTAGTTAAAGGTCCATTGCACAAATATCTATTTAGCTATTTTGTTCCATTGTAAAGAGTAGTTATCGTTATCGTACTTGCCAGGCTATTTTCGCCGCCATCTTGGAGCTGCCGTGTTTCACAAATAGGTGCTGCAGGTCAAAATAATTTAATTTTTATAAAGAATATCATTAAGTGCAGTATCAACGTAAAATATCGTTCGTAGGCACTAGACACCCACGGCGAAAATAAGACAAAAAATAAGTTTACATACAAACAAAAAAACACCTAATAATCGCAAGAAACCTGTTATATAACCGCAAACACCATACAAACCATAACAAAAATGTTTTTCGCAAACTGTGTTCACGTGACCATTGTGTGATCACGTGGGTGATGACGTCAGACTGGAAACGTGGTCAAAGTTTCATGCCTACTCTATATCTCTATGGTCATAAGTAGAGCCCTGCAAATCCGCGGGTATCCGCAACTTTTCTGCGGATGCGGATAAATTATCATTTAAGCTATGCGGATGCGGATCGGATGCGGATAAAATTTCATATCCGCTTATCCGCAATATCCGCGTGAACATTAAATCTTCGGTTACTTTCGGAGAAACATGCGATTGTGTTCTGACTACACAGTCCTCGGTTACCTTCGGTTGTCTGTATACACATGTGATATTTTGTAGCATTCTATCTCACTCTATGTTATAGTTATTAAGACAATTGTCCATAATCGAGATTGAATTGAGAAAATCAACATAACTTTCTTTTTATTATTGAATATAGAAAATAATATTTTGGACAAAAGTTGCTTGGTACACTTTAGATGTAATTCTTCCTACTTCTGCTCTAATTCTGACTTTTAAATCTAATAAACGCTTTTTTTACATGAAACTGATTAGTAGGTTTTATTTAAATACCAAAATTTACCTATATACATTTTTTTCGAAAATCTTATTATGTAACCTGCCAATTTTTTTTTACTACCTGAAATAAACAGTCTTGCTGATTCCAAAAATTTGAATAATCACTCATGTTGCTATTTGAAAAATTAAAATTGCATTGTCTAACGTATGCGCGAAATGCCGTAAGAGAATTACTAGGTCAGAAAAATATGAAGCACTTTCAACCAAGTAACTTTTCTCTCATTTTTCTTTTTTTAATTAAATATTTAAAAAAATATAGCCACGTTGCATTACTTTTTCTTCACCTTGTAAAAGGTAAAACTGACGTGAGATGTTAGTTGACACTAATATAATACTTGACAGTATTATCAACTCGTATTTCCTGAGCAGCACGCCACCTGCTCCCTACGAAAAGGGACGCTTAGGCCTCCAAAATTGTTGTCTCTCTCTTGATTTCAAAGTTATTAGCGCATCTAGGCCCCAAAACTTTTGGTTGGCGTCTCTTAGTTTAAGTTAGTAATATATAAACTGGTAAATCCAAAAATGTTCAGTGGTGTTTTAGATCAGCGATTACCAAATAAGGCGAAACATGTTAGTTCTTTCCAAACTGGCAGCAAAACCTGTTGTGCGGATTCTGCGAATATTTTTGCGGATGCCGATCGGATGCGGATTTATTATTTACAAAAGCTGCGGATCGGATGTGGATCATGGATATGCGGATGCGAATCGTAAGCGGATACAGAAAAGCTTATCTGCTCAGGGCTCTAGTCATAAAAGAGACTCTATCTGGAGGTATTGTGTGGAAGTAATCTAATACACAATGAATCGACATATTTTAAGACATTGAAAAGGCATTTTTATTATTACTGAAAATAAGATATAAGAGAATACATATTGAGACACACAATTATAATTAAATTCCTTCTAGATTTCAGATTAAAATACATCAAAAAGTTGTTGCTGTCTATTAGATTAATTTAGACTTTGCCACTTTGGCGCTGCAGCTAAAAAGGTTTACCTGTAATAGTTCATTTTCAGAATTTGTTTGATAAAACCAAAAACATTATATGACAATTTTGTTTTTTTAATAAAAATAATAAACTAATTTATTTTAAACATTTTTGCCATATGTTGATTTCTCAGTGATATTATCTGATTATTGACGTGAATAGATTTACAAGAGATCAGAAATATGATAATGAAGCAGATGTGAATGTAATTTGTTTTTTATTAAACAAATATTAGACATCAAACAAAATAAAGGCGATTGTGGCTGTCATTTGTTTCTGATGACCGATGTTACGTAGATAAAAATGTGGACGGTTACATTTTTAACAGGCTTTCGGGAGATTGTTGAAATGTTGACTAAACATCATGTAGCAAGAGTAAAAGCAAACAATAAATATGAACATATAAGAAGTTGATAGTGAAAATTAAAAATCTTATTCATTCAACCAGTAACTAGGAGCTTTGTATGCGGGATAGCTTGAAAAAATGATGAGAATAGATTGTTGTCAGAATTTGTATTCGTGCACAGGGCCGGATCTAGGGTGTGGCAAGTGAAGTATTTGCCTCGACCACAAAGATGAAATTAGAGCAAAAATCCGCCTCAATGAAAGCAAGGAAAATTACTTTATAAATTACTGAAATTTATACATATAAGATCAATAAATTATATATATTATTATAGATTATGTAATAATAAAACAGGACACAAAGTTATTTATTACAGATGTCAAAGTGAAAAGAGGAGCGGAATGTGGTTCCGATCATCACTTAGTGGAGTCAAAGATATATTTCCTTTTCAAACCGCCAACTAGTAGCAATCCAGTTCAGATTATTGACGAAGAAATTACAAATCCTGATCAGATTAAATACAACCTGATAAGCCTTAACGACGATTCCATAAGATTTCTATACCAGATCAGGTTGACACAAAAGCTCAGTTCAATAGAACAGGGCTCTCCACAAATAATGTACGACCAAATAAAGACCTGTATACACCAAGCAGCTAAAGAGGCCTTAGGTGAAATCGAAAAATCCCCCTCTAGGAGAAGCTTGCCAAGATGGTGGACTAAATATATAGCGCTTAAAATCGAGCTTAAAAAAGAATCGTACATGAAATGGTTATCATCAAAAAACACAGTGGATCGAGCTTTATACTGCAAATGTCGGAAAGATGCCCAAATAGCTGTGAACAAAGCCAAAAATGAGCAATGGTAGAATATTGGCACAGAAATTAATAAATGCACAGGTAATACTAGAGCCAATAAAACCTGGAGTATATTAAAAACTCTTAGAACACAAAACCAGGACAAGAGCAGTATTAACCTGATTGACACAGATACATGGTGCACCTACTGCAAACAGTTATTAACCGAAAGCAGGAAGGAATTTTTGGATAATAACCACACCGAAAATAATAACTATCTTAGCTCCCAAGACACAGTTCCCGACTTCACTTATGAAGAAGTGCTAAAAGCGCTCAAATCCATGAAGAACGGCAAAGCTCCTGGTCCAGGCAATTTATCCATCGAGCTTTTTGGCTCTATTCAATCTGGCTCTAGTCAACTAATAGAACTGACACATACATATTCAATATGTGCCTAAACAACTCTGAAGTTCCTGATGATTGGAAGAAGGCATATATTTCTTCATTATACAAGAAAGGTAATCGCCTGGAATGTAAGAATTACCGCGGATTAAGCGTCATCAGTTCTATGGCCAGGTTGTATAGAAAAGTGCGGATGCGAGAATAGAGGCAAATCTTCAGATTGCAGAAGATCAAAATGGATTTAGAGCGGGAAGGTCTTGCGTGGAAGGTATATTTGTCCTAAGGCAGTTAGTTTTTTTTAATAATAATAATAATAATATTTATTGACAGTGTTACAATTGTATTGTTTACAGTCAGTCATACATACATATATAATTAAATATTAAAGAAATTAGTTACAGTTAACATCTTATGCATAACACTATATTATAAATATCACAAGTAAAAAAAATTACACACAAGTAAATTATTGAATTTATGTGGTGTACCTATCAAAATTAATTTCCGTAAATTCAGCAAAAGTATAAATCGGGTTTTCAGATAATATTTTTTTTTATTTTTAAGGTGAATTTGGAGTAGTTTAAAGATTTTAGATTTGCTGGGATAGAGTTCATAAATTTTATGCAATAATAGTTGGTGCTGTGTCTAGACGCATTAAGTCTTAAATAATTTGGATATATATATTCGTTTTGTTTCATGTGTTGTAACTATGGACAGCATCATGTGTTTTTAAAACATTCAATTTTTTATATGTGTAGATTAGACAGTGGTATATACAAGGTGTCTCAAAAGAAATTTTATATTTATTTAGCTTACTGCGTGAACGCAACGTATCCGAGGGGCGCGGGGGTTATGTCAATCGGTAGCCTGGCTCTTGGGAATTCTGTCGCTATGAGCGTTTCTCGGGAGCAGACCGCGCGTTATGCGTGCGAGAGTTTTACAAAAACGGTGATTCGGCGACTGTAGCGCGTAGAAAATTCTGCAGCATTCGAGGTTTTCGCCACTTAAATGATGCGCCAAGCAGTCCTCTCATTCGACATTGGGTTAAAAAGTTTGAAGAGACTGGTACAACGCTGGATAAATCAAAATCCGGGCGACCTAGGTCATCAAGAACGGTAGAAAACGTGGAGAATGTTAATCAGTCTGTTCGTGACGACCCGAACCTTTCAATTCGGAAGCGCGCAAGTGCTTTAAATGTGCATAGATCATCATTACATCGCATTATGCACAAAGACCTAAAGCTGCACCCCTACAAAATTCAATTGGTGCAAGAATTAAAGCCCCCAGATGCCAGTCAGAGGCTTAATTTCGTAAGTCAGGTGATTGAGCGATTTTCAACGTTTACCAACATTATGTTTTCGGATGAAGCTCATTTTCATCTTAATGGCCACGTAAATAAGCAGAACTGCCGCTACTGGAGTGCAACGAATCCGAAACGCAAACATCAGAAACCCCTACATTCGCCTAAAGTAACCGTATGGGCTGCGATGTCGGCGCGAGGAATTATCGGCCCTTACTTTTTTGAAGACGAAAGGGGGCGTGCAGTTACAGTGAATTCAGAGCGTTATGTGGAGATGTTAGACAACTTCTTGGTACCTGAACTGCAAAACTTTCCTGGCTATAACCAAAGAACATTGTTCCAACAGGACGGAGCAACTTCACACACGTCCAATATGTCTCTGCCACGTGTTCGTGAAATTTTCTCAGGCAAATTGATCTCCCGGAGAGGTGACATAAATTGGCCTCCACGCAGTCCAGATTTAACCCCTATGGACTATTTCCTATGGGGTTATCTTAAATCTAAGGTTTACGCCAATAAACCGACTTCACTAGCGCATTTGAAAGAAAATATCCGTCACGAAATGGCAGCCATCCCTGAGTCCACCTGCCGAGACGTCATAAGTAATTTTACTGTTCGATTAAATGAGTGCCGAGAACGCGAGGGTCTACATTTAGACGATATTATTTTTAAGAAATAAATCCCCAAAAAGTGTATTTTAATAATTAATAAACATTTTTTCTATATACGGCTTACTTTTTTTTTAATCGATCCACTAAATATAAAATTTCTTTTGAGACACCTTGTATAAAGAGAGGGGAATGTCAAAATTTTTAAATTTACAAGGAGGTTTCGACAGTCTTGTCTGTATGAACAACCTGCAATTATTCGTATTGCACGTCTTTGTAATGCAAATATTCTTTCCGCGGATGGAGAGTGGCCCCAGACAAGTAACGCGTAAGTAATGTGAGATTGAAATAAAGAGTAACATGCTGTTAAAATGATACTACTGGAAACTGAATTAACTAGATTTCTTAGTAAATAAATTGTCCTACAGAGTTTACTACTGATGTTGCTAACGTGTTGATCCCATTTGAGACTTGGGTCAAGATGTACACCTAAGAACTTAACAAACTGGGGATTTTCATAGTTATTTGGTCTTGTAGATATTAATAACGTCTGTGTTTTGTCCGTGTTTAATTGTAATTTATTTGAAGTAAACCATAGTTTAGCATCATCTAGAAGAGACTCGCTTTCGGAAATTACATTAATCAATGACTGAGAGCGTGTAATGATGGACGTATCGTCAGCAAAGAGAATTGTTTTACTGCGAATGGCAAAGGAGAAGTCATTGATGTAAATCAAGAATAGAAGTGGTCCCAAAATAGATCCCTGAGGTACAACAAAGTTTGTTGAAGAAATTTCAGAAGAAGTATTACCAATTTTTACAAATTGTTTTCTATTTTCAAGATAGGATTCTAAAAACAAGCAACTTTCTGTGTTAAACTTGTAAAATTTCACTTTTTCTATTAACTCAGTGTGAGATATACAGTCAAATGCTTTGCATAGATCAAGGAAAGTAGCAAGGCAAAATTCTTTGTTTTCTAGACCCTCACACACACAGTCAATGAAATCTAAAATTGCATCAGTCGTAGATTTATTGCAACGAAAACCAAATTGAGAAGCACTAAAAAGATTGTTGTTTTCGAAGTAGGCTACAATTTGTTGAAAAATTATTTTTTCAAATACTTTAGAAAAAATGGGCAAAAGAGATATTGGTCGGTAGTTACTTAAATTATTTGTGTCTTCCTTTTTGTGAAGAGGTATAATAGTGGCTAACTTCAGTTGATGCGGGAAGATGCATGAAGAGATACAGGAATTAAATACTTTAGTTAATGGAATAACTAGTGCGTCTTTCATAGATTTAATCAAGTCAACATACAAACCATAAGCATCTCTTGATCTGCTGTTTTTTAAAGAATTTATTGCATCGCGTACATTATTAAAACTTATTGGCTGAAATGAGAAATTGCTATTAACTGGAAATGTTGAGTTGTCATTTAGAAGGGACATGGAAGATATTGAAATGTTTGGAAGTTTATTTATTAATTCTTCTACGGATTGCTGAAAATGATTGTTGAATTCATCGGGGGTGAATAAATCTACGGGGAAAGTTTGCTTCTTTTTGCGTCTGTTACTATTTAAAATTTGCCATGTAGCTTTTGAAAAGTTGTTGGAATTTGGTACAAAAAGCGTGTTAGCGTTTATTTTGGCTACTTTTAATTCCGCATGATACTTGGATCTAAAATTATTTCTTATGGCCCTGGTCTCGTTATTTGGGTTAAGTTTATAATTCAAGTCAAGTTGGTTAAATCGGTCTCTTAACTGTTTGATTTTGTCATTAAACCAAGTAATTTTGTTGTTGTTAAAATTCCTTCTTTCTTTAAACACTTTTTCAGGAAAGCAAATCTCAAAAATACATAGGAATTTATCAAAAAAACTGTCAAATGCTTTTGTACCGTCCATGAAACTATTTAGGAGGTCCCAGTCAATTTCTTGTAATTTATTAAACATTGTATATTTACCTGCTACTGTAATGGGTCTGACTTTATAAATATTGGGTGGTTGACAGGTAATATGGGGAAATTCAAAAATGACATGAATACCGTCGTGATCCGATAAGGAATTAATTACTTTTTTTTGCAGAAATTGGAGTATTCAAGAAATTATGAAAAACATTATCAATACGGTTTCGACCCCTAGTGTTGAAATTTACAGGAGATTTAAAATTGTAGGTACTTAACAAATCCAATAATTTGTTTACATCATTGTTACAAATGTTAAAATTCACATTAAAATCGCCACATACAACGACATTTTTTGAGAAATCAACATGTTTAAAAATGTTATCTAGGTTATTCATAAATATGTTGAAATCAGCAGAAGGTGATCGGTACAGGGTTATAATAATAGTTTTAATGCTAGTAACAAATACTGCCGTTACTTCACAATGGAACTCTATAGCACAATTATTGATATTATTTATTGGAATAGTGTCCCAGTGTTTATTAGTAAAGATAATAACACATCCACGACTCATAGATTTCCTTGTGAAGCATGATTTTATTTGATAATTTTCAATTAAAAACTCACTACTTTCGTTATCATTTAAAAAGTGTTCTGTTAGGCAAAGTATATCGAAGAGTTTGTCATGTAAAAAAGATTCTAATTCATTTTTTTTATTACGAATCGACTGTGTGTTTAAGCACAGAAGATTTATATTACTTGTTTCGATAGATTCATTATTAAAATTTAAAGGTCGATTATAAATGGGCTTAGTTTTATTTATGGTAATATTAACATTGTCCTGAAAATTTATGTTGTTTGTGATTGTAGATGCAGTAGGAAAAATGTGATGGAGATAAATATTCTGCTTCTCTTCATATGGAAAATTCTGCGCATTCTGATGTGTGCTAAAAACGTTGAAAATTATCCTGAACGACATTACATGTAAAAAACGTACTGTTTTTAACTAAACTGCATAATTTAGAAAAAACTAGTTTTTTAGCAGTTATATTGATGTGAAAACCGTGGCCGGTAAACGATAGTCTATTTAAATAAAAATTGATGTCAAAGAGATAGCAGTCAGAAGCATTAACTGTTGCGTCGAAAAGCATATCATTTAGGTAGAATATATCATCATTGTAGGACGGAACATCATATCTATAGGGAACTGTACTTATAATTAAATTAATATGACTGCAAGTTCTAATCACATTTTTGAAATTATTGATCAAATTCATATTATTCGATGGAAAGTTGTTAGCACCGCCGAGAATAAAGACAAAGTCCTTTTTAGTGTAATGAGCTGTTAGTTTTTCCAAGTCCTTGATTATTTCATGTAGAGGTGCACCAGGTTTAAAGATCATATTTACCTCAAAATCAGGCATAAGATCCCGAACGATATTGCTACAGTTTCTGGCGTGACTGTCGGACAATAGTAATAATTTTCTGGATTTGTTGATATTATTTGATGATTTATTAGTAGGCACTGTTTGTAGGTTATGTGATGTTGGTTTTTGAACATTCCGAGTAGATACAGGTGGATTTAGCTGATTTTCCGTTTGAGTTGCTACGCTGTTAAGTGAACTTGACTTAAGTTTTTGCTAATTTTGAAGGTCTTCTATTATTTTATTTTTACCTAGGTTCTCTGTTTGTAACATTTTTATTTCAATTTTTAAGTTTTCTATGATTTGATTAAGTTCATCATTTTTAGTATTAATCTTAACTAAATCGGACTTCAATTTTAAATTTATTTGAGTTAGTTCACAATTTTCTGTGGATTCACCGTCATAAACAATCGATTCTATTTTAGTATTTGGACTACATAATGCTTTTTTTATTTGTAATATTTTGACAACTTGACGTGTTTTTCTAGTGTTTATATCGCTCATCGTTAAAAGTTGTTAAAATAAATAATGTAATAAATAAATAAAATATAGTTAAGCAAGCTGTCTAGTTACAAATATTTTCAACGAAGATCTTCAACGGGAAGTAAAAACAGGGACACACACTTCACCCTCTAGGGTTTGTCAGAGGGACTTGATAAAAGACACACAAAGAAAACCACGGAAAGGAAATAAGAAGATGAGAACACAGGCAAAAGTTGTAATAAGTTAATTAAAATATGTCAAAAAGTTAAAAATGGTTAAATTGTCGGGTTACATTAAAATCAAAAATATGTTATATTTAAAACAAATTTAAATTACTAAAAAAAATAATTAAAATTAAAAACCATAAAATCAAGTGAAACAATTAAATATATTTATTATTTATTTATTTTTTGTTTATTTTTAATGTGATTTTCAGAATATATAAAACTACAAAAGCCCCAACGAATTATGCAATGTGTTAAACATATAAGATTTGCGGGAAATGTATAGTAACGTAAGTTAGTAACGTACAGCAGAGTGACACATTTAGCAAACTTGTCTTAAGTCGTCAATTTAAGTCGGTTCAATGTCAGATATACGTTACACGAATTTAATTAAAAAATACAAATATAATGGAGAATTTCTACTTTATAAGTATATCCCAGAACTTAGAAAAACTCGGTATAAATATAAAGCACTTATTATTGCACCACTTGTGATAAAATTTGTGAAATAAAATTCTGAAACAACACTAAAAAAATGATAAAACACTCAGAGTATAACACCTTGCATGTGTTTTATTCTGAAATTCTCTATTCTATTCTATAGTTGAAAAAAGAATGGCGAGGAATCAACCTACTCATCTCACCTTTGTAGATCTTCATAAGGCGTACGACACAGGCCCACTAGGTAAACTATGGGGAAGCATGGGAAAAATTGGTGTTAGTGAGACTTATGTGAATGCTGTTCGTAACCTCTATGAAAAATGTTCTAGCTGTGTCAAGCTAGGGAAGAAACTGTCTCCCGAGTTCCCTGTAACGAAAGGACTCAGACAAGGCTGCACTCTAGCTCCCACCCTCTTCAAGATATATATTGAAGGGGCCTTGAAGGCATGGAGGCGCAAATGCAGTAATATGGGTATAGATATTGGAGGCAATCCACTGTATACCCTATTATTTGCAGATGACCAGGTTCTGATAGCTGAAGACGAAGATGATTCCAGCTATATGGTGAGGAAACTAAGGGAGTATGAGTATATGAGGGAATATAAGAAATGGGGTTTAGAAATAAATGCACAGAAAACTGAATACCTCGTTGTTGGTGAGAAGGGAAGAGACCTCAAAACAGATGACGAAATCATCAGAAACTGCCAGTCATTTAAATACCTAGGCGTTACCCTATCAAATAGAGGGAAGAGTGAAGATGTTATTAACAATAAAATAGGGCAAGGGAAGTGTGTAATACGGATGGACAGAGTCGCCTGGCGAAAAGGAAGCGAGAAACGGCGCCAGCCGTAAACGACTCGCTATATATATATATATATATATATATATATATATATATATATATATATATATATATATTTATAATTATTTATATTTATTTTTATTTATAACTGTATAATATATATATTGGTATGCATCTATATATAAATAAAATTTTGGGGACATTGTAGCTTGAAGGGGACACAAGCCTAGTATCGGGCGCAGAAACAATTTGGTTCATCTTTACTGGAACTATTTCAGTCTCATAAGTTGGTGGTACTCATGACGCTCTATTTATTTTGTCCAGTATAATAGTAAATTGTTGATTTACTGTGTTTATGGTAACATCAATTTTTGGCAATTTTTAAATCGATTACCTCCATAAATTGGCCGTATTAACCATACAGATCAGTGGCGCAGCCAAGGAGCGGGCTCGCTTACATTCAAAATTTACTGCCATTACAATCTGTCATTGTTTAGATATTGTAGTTTTCATATACGCCGTTCGACAGCGCTGTCAAAAAATGTGCAGTTAAATTCACTGGTAAGTTTGTACCGGTACAAACTTACCGGTTGGCACAATTTTTATACAATACTAGCAAATTAGACCGTGCTGCTCGGCAGTGGCGTAGCGTGCCAGAGCCGCAGTAAGGGGGGGCGGAGGGGGCGATGGACCTGGGCGCACTAAGGAAAAGGGCACTGACGGGCTTGACTAAGGGGCGCCATTGTGAAGGTGAGGACCTTTTTTTTTGCTCGTTACTTGGATTTTGGGAGGTGAGGACCTTTTTTTTTGCTCATCACTTAAATTTTGAGAGGTGAGAACCTTGTTTTTATTTGCTAAGGGCGCCAAAACACGGCTCTGTCTCTAGCGCAAGTTTTCCTTACTGCGGCTCTGTAACGTGGTATTCCTGCGCCCGGGGACAACCAGGTAAATCAGCGCCCCTAATTGAAAATCACCAGGACTGAGGCGAGGGTCTTTGTTGGTGCTTTTATACAGCAAGGGCAAAATTTCAAGAGAAGATCAAAAAAAAAGGTCCTCACTTCTAAATTTCAAGTGATGACCAAAAAAAAAAGGTCCTCACTTTAAACTTGGCGCCTCCCTGGCATCAAACGCCGACTGAAAATCACCTTATCCTTCTTAATTTCGGCGCCCCCTGAATGCCGGCGCCCAGGTCATTTGTCCCCCTCTGCCGCCCCATCGCTCCGCCACTGCTGCTCGGGGAATTGAAAGTAAAATTTGTTAACCGCTACAGTAATTAATTTTTAAATTACAGAGAGTGACCGGTTAACGAACAGTTCGGACTGCGAACAAACCGGACAATGAACAATTTAATAAAAAATTCCGAATATTTTTATATTCGGATAACGAAATAAAACGAATTCTAACGAACTCAGCGAAATGTGTCTCCTTCTGAAAAAGAGGAAGACGAAAGAGGACTAATGCCGACATCTGCTATTAAAGATCTTTTGAAGAAGTGGGAGGATGTCAGTGCAACGGTCTTAGAATGGAAGCTAAACCAAGCTGATGTCAATAGGGTTGGGGATCTCTACAGCGACAATGCTATTAATCACTTCCGGAAAATCCTGAAGAAGAGAGAAAAGCATTCGACATTGGACATGTTCATAACGCCCCATAAACCAAAAAAAAAGGACTTTAAGGTTATATGCTTGTGAGACATGGTTGGTTAACGAGACATTCACCGATAAACTGCAAGTCTTTGTTAACAAATGCTTAAGAAGGAAAATGGGAATTCATTGGCCTGCCATCATAAGCAACGAAGAAGTATGGTGAATAACAAAACAGTCAGAGATCGAAAATGAGATACGCTTGCGCAAATGGAGATGGTTGGGACACATACTTAGGCGAGACTCAGACAACATAACAAGACAGGCCCTTCACTGGAACCCACAAGGAAAAAGGATGATCGGACGACCGAAGAACACATGGAAGCGCACAGTGTAGAAAGAATTGCGAAAAATGGGAAAGTCGTGGGGCAAAATCAAGATCTTAGCCCAAAACCGCACCAGATGGAGATGCTTTATAGATGCCCTGTACGAACTAATATATATAGAAAAAAACCGCCACACGCCTTAATGGGTCAGAAGATTTTTTTTGATTTAATTTTTTATTTTTAAGCCTATATGTATGTTATAATTTTAAAATATGTATATTTTATTGAAACATTACAATTTTAATGAAATATCCATAGCAAAATAAATACTCATTTGGCCATTTTCATCATCGTTGAATAAATTTATTTAACAAATAAAGTTGACAATATCGCATCGGTTTTAAACTATTAATGAAGAAATTAACATTGCTGTCAATAGAATGAAGCGATATTGTTAACTTAAGTTGTTAAATAAATTTATTCAACGATGGTGAAAATGGCCAAATGAGTATTTATTTTGCACCTAACCATTAATTTATTTTAATACTGGGTAAGTACACATGTGTTACATTTGAAACACTAGAGAGTGGGTATAATATAAGCACTGGTTCGTCAGAAATAAATCTTGCAACTAATGCGATTATTTTGCACTTTACCGTTGCTGGGATTGTAAATTGTATTAACAGTTATAATTTATTGAATTATTTATAAATATTAAATAAATATAATTTCAGGAATAACAGGAATTAGTTTATTTAATTTATTAATTTAATGAAGAATTTTAAGAAAATGGTTTTCTGTCATTTCGGCCAAACCAATTGCATCCTAAAGATAAGGGGTGACTAATAATTTTCGCCAATATTCGTCTTGTGTTATCTACCACATCTTTTCCTCCTGACTTGAAGAGTGCCAACCTAAAGAAATCATACTTGTTAAAATAAATTCAATAATCAAATTTTATAAGCATTAATGCTATAAGCTGTTCACTTTTGTAAGAACAAACTAGATCTGATTATTTTGGTGATTTTTATAGTGTATTACTGACTTTTAGAAACTTGGTTATATTGTAAAAAAAGCTTTACAGTTTTGGATTAAGTTTGTATTATTTTAGGTTAGTATTATATTTACAAAATATTTAAGATGTCACTATTCAAAATGAAATATGACAAATTATATTTTTTAAATGACATATTTATAATCTTGTAACAGATTTATTAATAATTGAATATTTTATTACATGAAAAAACTATGATTGAACTAAACTAAAAATTAAACAATTTAACATGAAACAGTTTGTGTAAACTACGTCCTTAAATCTAACAAAACACACACAAATCACAATAAAAAACTGTATAATGCGCTCACAAAACAATAACTTTTCAAATACACATCTTGACAAACTGTCCACCAACACGTCGGAACATGTAATGGCTAACCCTCCAAGGCCACGCCGTTAGGGCGTTTTATGACGAAGAACAATCAGACTTTTCAAATTATTACATTTAAAAAAAGTTTAGTTTTAAGTAAAAAGTATGAGTGAAGAAGAGACGATACATCAATGGCCCATTGATGGCCCAGCTAACGGCCACCGGAACACCAGGGTACTGGCCCAGTGCGAAATGCCAGCACTGGCTCATTACTTTCAATGCCGGGGAGTATGTGCTTCAACAGTACTGGCCCGTATAAAAATGTTTGCTTGTATTAATACAAATAAGGAGTGCTTAGAAAATGCTGGTAAAGTACTTCGTATAGACGGAGTGCGAAATACAAATGTGAAGTACATTATTAATACTGGCGTTGCACTTACTTTTGGTGCCAGCAATTTACCAGCAGTAAAAGCAGTTTTCCGGCATTCGGCCGTTAGTTGAATGTTTGCTGGGTCTCTTCCCCTTTTCTGTTTATAAAAAAATGTCAAGAAAACCTTCGGGATATTTAAAGTTCCGTCACTGCTTATTATTTTGTATGTAAAATAGACTGCAACCAAATCAGTTCGACACCCCTCCTGTTGAATATTGATGTTTACATCAAACAATAATTCCATTATTTGTTGATAAAAAAATGTAATTGTTAATCCATGTATCAAAAACTTTCACTTTTTTTCTTCGATAAATACATATTTATTTATATTTTTCGCGGAATATATTTTTCTTAGTTATGTTCAGTTCTCTAAATCAGCCGCTTGGCCACAATTTGTATCGAACGAACAGACTCGTGTGAAGGTTATACTGAAGTCAGATTTCCACTTTATCTTATCTGAATCGAGTAATTAGTTGTTTAAAACAGTTTTATCATTTGACTGGGCGAATGTTTTAGTCGATGTGTCAGGGGGAAAAAGGATCAACGCTCCCCTTTATATAATTCGTTGGAGCATATTTGGAAAGTGATGTATTTTCACTTGAACAATAACGGCCCCTATCAATAGTAGGCAATTTAAAGAAATGTTTATTTATACGAAAAAAAAAAAATAAATAAAAAATGCCAATATTGTTTACAATGAAGTAATTTAAAAATTAACTACTGTTGTGGTTAACAAATTTTATCTTCAACTCTCTGAGCAGCGCCGTGTAATCTGCTGGTCCTAGGAGGGGCCCAGGCCCGTCGCCCCCCCCCCCCACTCTGTCGATGTAAATACGTGTAAACCGGCGTAAGCAAGAACTTAAGATCGTAAAAAATAGAAATTATGAAAGGAAGTATGGTCCACCAAATTTTTTTGTTATCATATGCATTCGTATAAATTAAACCAGTGGCGAAGGGAAACCTCCGCTAGACTTGCCCTCCCATAAAAAAAATATTTTAAAAAAAATGTAAATTTAAAAAAAAAAAAAAAAAATATTTAGATAAATCTTCAAAAATACATCAAATTATGTTCTATACCAATTTTTGTCCAAGGCTTGCTTTACTAGTTACGAATTAATTATCATGACCATGGAAACGTTACATGTAAGTATGAAAAAATTGAGACTAGGAAAAATTTTAAATAATTTTACAAAAAATTTTCGAAATTTTTCGTTTTATCAAAAAACGTCTCAAATAAAAGTTATTAATTATTGCATTTATAGTAACTTTTGTTCAATAAATTTTTTCGAAATATTTTTCTGTTGCTAAATATTCGCAAAAATCTTAAAATCGACACGAGTAAACACCCATTTTTAGTCAACCGATTTTCATAAAAAACAATAGGGTTCTTCCCATTTAATAGGAGAATTTTTTAGTACCAGAACGAACTCTTTACGTTAAACCGTTTTTGAGTTATCGTGTATACACACAGACAGACAGACAGACACACACACACACAGACACACACACATACGGACGGCACTTCGAAAATAGGTTTTTTGGATTCCCTGGACCATGAAACGTGGTCATCCGTCAAAATCTCGACATCGAAAATTTTCGCGATTACAATACTTGCCCCTTATATATTAAGGTCGGGCAAGTAAAAAAGTTACTGAATCGTCTGTCTCTCATTTCCTGCTTGATACTAGATCTTCATACTTGAAAATCTTCATACTTCAGGCATTTTGGGAACTGTTTAAGCATTACTAATTTCTTTATTATAATAGAATCCTTGAATCACCTGACACCCCTTCTCACCCTTCAGGGGTGAAAATTTAAAAAACTGTCAAAACCATTTCGAGATATTTTAAAAATACACCTATGTGCCAAAAAGTAATGGTGCAACTACACGAACACAGGAAATACGGTGGGATGTATAATTCACCCCGATTGTAGAATCACCTCTTTAGGGGTTGATTAGGATAAAATCCTGAAATGTGTTTTTCGGAATTTTCATCGGTAGTCTTTGTAAGCAGAAACCAAGTAGATATCTTATTGGTCCTAAGAGATTTTAAGGAATCCTTAAAATCACATTTCTCCCCTGTTCATCCTTTAGGGGTTAAATTTTAGAAAGCTGTTAAAACCATTTCGATATATTTTAAAAAGACACCTAAGTGCCAAAATGAAACGTTATAATTGAAGAAACACAGGATATACGACGGGATGTATAATCCACCCCAGTTGTAGATTCACCCGTTTAGGGGTTGATCAGGACAAAATCCTGAAATAAGTTTTTCGGCATTTGTATGGGCAATTCTTATAAGCAAAAACTAAGTCGATATCCCATCGGCCCTAAGAGATATTAATGAATCCGTGAAATCACATTTCACCCCTATTCACCCCTTAGGAGTTGAATTTCGAAAAATCCCTTCTTAGTGGGTGCCTCCGTCATGAAGGAAATATACTCTCGAAATTTCAAGTTTCTAGGCCCAAGGATTCAGGCTGGGCGATGATGAGTCAGTCAGTCAGGACATCTTTACTTCAGAATTTAATTCAATAACGCTACGACTCTTTCAAATCTTCGTCCTAATATCTAAATTACTGAAATCAGATTTTTATACCAGACGACCCACGTCACAATAAAACGCATTATTATATCAATTTATTGTATTCCTCGCCTGTTATTATTATTTATATTTTTAGTTTTGACAATATCACTGTTTTTGACTGCAACGTCGTTGCTAGTTGAACGAAAGTATCCACTGATGTTACTTTTTTATTTTCCACTAGTCACATGTTTTGTTCCACTTGTAAGTATGACCTAAATTATAACAAGACATTTTTTTTTTTTTATTTAATATAAATTATTAATTTCATTAGTTACTAAAATAAGTGTTAATACACAATTTAAATAATTAAGTAACTTCCGCAATAAAAAAAGGAGAATAAAAACAACGTGCGTTGTGTAAAAAACAGTTTCATTAGTATAGTTGAAATGTAATTTTAAAATGTAATTACATTATAACGGATTAGTAATTTTAGTTGGGGAGTGAATGAGTTTATAAAATGGCCGCCACCCGTGTCTGTCATCGCCAGTTGAATTGAATAATGAATCATTTCACACTTAAATAGGTAATAATTGCTGGATTTTTCACATGACTGACATTCGCACTAATACTAATGTTAAATTACTAACAATACTTCCAACAAAATAAAAAATGTGCCAACAGTTAGACTTTTTTACTAGGTAACCAAAAAATTTCGTGCGAGATATTAAAAATCGAACAAGGGTAGACATTTTCTAGAAAAGTATTATTTATAAATTACCTTATCAATCTACGATGAATCTTTCCAACGATAAACAAGTTTGTAAATCTAGTTTGTATAGAACGTTGTGTTTTTAGAAGCGAAAAATCTATCAACCTTCGCTTCAACTCCTCTTTACTGTGAAATTGTCTATTTCGCATGTGATAATCTGGCGCCAAGAAAAGGCTAAAATTTGTTGGAAAAATGTTGAGAGAATATGGAAGGTGAGGTAGAATTTCCCATTCTAACGCACAAATTGTTTGTTGGGTGAGTCTTATATGAACCTGCAAGCATAACATTGTTTAGCTTCTAAAAACCCAATAATCTAGAAAAACGGGATTTATAAACTTGTATCTCGTTGGAATAGGGTCGTAGATCGCAAAGGTGATTATTTTAATGAATAAAAGTTTTTCTGAAAATGTCCGTTAAAACCACACAAACTTTTTTGGTCATATATTGCAGATAAAAGTACTTACCAAAAACACTTCATTTTAACACAGTCTTAACAGACGGTCCGAGAGCCAAACTTGGCCCGTAAGACAACTTCTGGCGAACCGTTACGCATCAATTGAAAAAAAAAAAAAAATAATAATAATAATAGAAAATTATATTATATGTAGGATAAAAGTACAGGTGTACCTCATAATTGCAAACTTTTAGATTCCAGATGATTTTACTGTACCGCTTTGCAAACATCATTTTATAAAATTTACTAATGTAGAAATTTACATGTTTTTGACAGTTCAGTAGTTCAATTTTTTATCAACAGATGGCTCTACAAGTTTTGGATTAGTTGCATAACTGGTCTATAATTAAAATTAACACTTAAAACTATTCTAAGAAATTCTTCCACAGGGAATCCAACGCGTGCGCTAGGGAATCGCTATAGCGCGTAGAGGGGCTATTATGGGAGAGATGTTGGTAAAGTAAAGGAAGACACTATAGTGAGTTGTTTTTAACCGAATTTTGCTAAGTGAGTTGCTGTTATATGAAATACGGCTATATATTATAAAAGTAGTAAAACGCTCCTTGCCCTTTTTTTGTTTATATAGTTGAGAGTAAACGGTCTAAGACACGCCGTCTTATACCTTTTACTTTGTTTTGAATGAATAGCATATACCCTGTGCTTGTGTGGCGTTGTGTATTGACTCCTCCCAAGTACCAATTCTGTCGGTCGTATACCCACTGATTTTTATTAAATATGCACAGTATGCCATCTGATGGCTTTAAGACTAGATCACCGAGTGTGGCCCGCGTTAGTTGCATTTGTATGGCTTGCTACTGAAATGTGTTTGACACTTTAGTATAAGGGTTTCTTGGTTATATCTACCTACAAAACTTTTAAAGTAGTCGGCTTTACAGTCTTCTTCTTCTTCTTCTTCTTCTTCTTCTTCTTCTTCTTCTTCTTCGTTTTCTTCTTCTTCTTTGGGCACTGTTAGTCGGGTTGCCTTTTGGCCTCATTCACATAAGTCCTCCGTCTTGATCTGTTAGTTGCCAGGTCTTTCCATGTGTCCTATATACCAATACTTGTTAGATCTTTAGATGGTTATCATTGGTTATCCCTCCCATATCTTCCTAACAACTCTATCCCCCTCATCCTTATCACGTGTCTTATCCACTGTAATCGTCTACGCCTCAGTTCTTGTGAGATACTCTGTCTTGAGTACAGTTTTCGGATATCTTTGTTCTTACGGATTCTTCATTATCATATTAACTTTTTTTCAAATACTGAAGGAACTCGTTAAGGTTAGTCGTTTTTAAAAGACTGAAGAGTTAAAGTAAGAATTGAAGGCTGATCAAAGAGTGATACTTAAATTATTTAAATTTAGAATAAATTTTTATAAAAAAGTAAGACATTATGATTTTTTAAGCGTAAAAGTTCAGAAGTTGTAAACTAGACATATAATCACATGAGAAGAGAACAATTTTGATTTCAAATTTGCTCATTTTAGATCTAAATTAATACAAATGCCGTTATATTAGAACTAAGAGCAGAAGGCATATGACTTGTTTAGCTCTATATAATATTCAATTAGAAGGTGCAAAAACAAGATACATATAAAAAAAAAAACAAATAAAGGAAGATAGAGAAAAAAAAAGTTAAACTAATCCTTAAGATCAAACTTCAGTAAACAAAAATTTACTGTTTTAATTTGGTATAGAAATAAATAAATTGAGGTTTACTGATCAATGTCATAAGTTTTATTATATCGTAAAGTTCTCTGGTAAATGATAATTACAGAATTTTCTTACAGAATTAACTTAAATTTCAGCTAGGTTTTAACTTTAAATCCGATGACATTTTTAGATGATACAAATTTGTGTTAGTAATGCGGAAGATATCTATTTAAAATCTGGAATAACATCAATCAAAAACATCCGATTTGAATGATCTGATTCGGAAATATCAAAACGGTTTCTGCAAATTATTCAGCACGGCTCTGGTTGCCGATGTCGGTGCAATCTGATTGCCAATTCACAAGTCAATTTCTCAACGGAATTCCCAGAAATTTTACAAGTATGTACCCTACGAATGTACTAAATAAAATCTTTTCAAACCTCACACTCACTTATATTTTATTTTATACAAGTATTTTTTGAAATATGAAATTCAATAAAGGAACATTTCAATATTTTCTATGGGTAAGTATGGTACCGGAATATGACTATGGGTAAGTATGGTATTATTAAACATCAATGGTTAGTATCAATATGTTTTGAAATATGGTTATGGGAATGTATTGTTAAGAAATTTTCTTATTATGTTACAGGACTACGGATTTTTGCATAACTGACATGATTTTATCAGCGTCTGCCAACTGCAACTCTTCAATTGATGTCTTCAGTGTTTTTAAGACTACACTTGTGGATGATTAAATTATTGCTAGAGTTTTTACTGATTTCATGTTCGACGGTTGCTTGTTTATATTGGTAAACTTGTATATTTACTCATTTTGTCCGAATAGATTTTTTTTTATGTTGTTGTTATTTGGTATAGCAATGCCTGTAAAGAAAGTTTACTTTATTGACTTGTTTATTATGGTTATATCAGACTATATCTGTTTGTTTATTATTCATGCCTCATATTTGGTTTCTACACATTTAAAATGATTATAAAACAATATCCGTAAAAAATCAATTTTTGTTTGTCTGTCTGTCCGAGATTCACGCAAAAACGGCTGGACATATTTTCATGTAATTTGGTATGAAGAGTAAAATCAATATTCGAACATAGGCTATAAGGCATTTAAAAATTATTATTCTAGGGGTTCATGTGGTATAGAATCAAGAAACGAATATTTTGTGTTCTACTTGAGACTGAAATATATCACTTATCATTTAAGCCACAGCAAAAACTGCCCGAAGTACGAGTATTACAGCTAGTCTGTAATAATTCTAATAATTTTTCTATCCCAGTAAATTTTCTAGTCGTTATTTTCGCATAAATTGTCTGGGATGCATTTGTAGAAAGGTGGTAAATCATTTTCTAATTTGTGTTACTTCCCAGCAAACATTTTTATACGGGCCAGTACTGGTAAAGCACATACTCCCCGGCATTGAAAGTAATGGGCCAGTGCTGGCAATTCGTACTGGGCCAGTACCCCGGTGTCCCCGTGGCCGTTAGCTGGCCCATTGATGTATCAGTTGCCGGCCCAGCAACGGTAAAGTGCATTGAAAGTAATGGGCTAGTGCTGGCATTTCGTACTGGGCCAGTACCCCGGTGTCCCCGTGACCGTTGCTTGCCCATTGATGTATCAGTTGTCGGCCCAGCAACGGAAAAGTGCATTGAAAGTAATGGGCCAGTGCTAGCATTTCGCACTGGGCCAGTGCTGGCATTTCGCACTGGGCTAGTGCTGGCATTTCGCACTGGGCCAGTGCTGGCATTTTGCACTGGGCCAGTACCCCGGTGTCCCCGTGGCCGTTAGCTGGCCCATTGATGTATCAGTTGCTGACCCAGCAACGGTAAAGTGCAAAATAATCGCATTAATTGCAAGATTTATTTCTGACGGACCAGTGTTTATATTATACCTACTCTCTAGTGTTTCAAATGTAACATATGTGTACTTACCCAGTATTAAAATAAATTAATGGTTAGGTGCAAAATAAATACTCATTTGTCCATTTTCACCATCGTTGAATAAATTTATTTAACAAATAAAGTTGACAATATCGCTTCGGTTTTAAACTATTAATGAAGAAATTAACATTGCTGTCAATAGAATGATGCGATATTGTTAACTTAAGTTGTTAAATACATTTATTCAACGATGGTAAAACTGGCCGATTGTAAATTGTATTAACAGTATTAATTTATTGATTTATTTATAAATATTAAATAAATATAATTTCAGGGATAACAGGAATTAGTTTATTTAATTTATTAATTTTAAGAAAATGGTTTTCTGCCATTTCGGCCAAACCAATTGCATCCTAAAGATAAGGGGTGACTAATAATTTTCGCCAATATTCGTCTTGTATTATCTACCACATCTTTTCCCCCTGACTTGAAGAGTGCCAACCTAAAGAAATCATACTTGTTAAAGAAATTCAATAATCAAATTTTATAAGCATTAATGCTATAAGCTGTTCACTTTTGTAAGAACAAACTAGATCTGGTTATTTTGGTGATTTTTATAGTGTATTACTGACTTTTAGAAACTTGGTTATATTGTAAAAAAAGCTTTACAGTTTTGGATTAAGTTTGTATTATTTTAGGTTAGTATTATATTTACAAAATATTTAAGATGTCAATATTCAAAATGAAATATGACAAATTATATTTTTTAAATGACGTATTTATAATCTTGTAACAGATTTATTAATAATTGAAAATTTTATTACATGAAAAAAACTATGATTGAACTAAACTAAAAATTAAACAATTTAACATGAAACAGTTTTTGTAAACTACGTCCTTAAATCTAACAAAACACACACAAATCACAATAAAAAACTGTATAATGCGCTCACAAAACAATAACTATTCAAGTACACATCTTGACAAACTGTCCACCAACACGTCTCAACATGTAATGGCTAACCCTCGAAGGTCACAGCGTTAGGGCGTTTTATGACTAAGAACAATCAGACTTTTCAAATTATTACATTCAAAAAAAGTTTAGTTTTAAGTAAAAAGTATGAGTGAAGAAGAGACGATACATCAATTGATGGCCCAGCTAACGGCCACCGGAACACCGGGGTACTGGCCCAGTGCGAAATGCCAGCACTGGCCCATTACTTTCAATGCCGGGCAGTATGTGCTTCAACAGTACTGGCCCGTATAAAAATGTTTGCTTGGATTAATACAAATAAGGAGTGCTTATAAAATGCTGGTAAAGTACTTCGTATAGGCGGAGTGCGAAATACAAATGTGAAGTACATTATTAATACTGGCGTTGCACTTACTTCTGGTGCCAGCAATTTACCAGCAGTAAAAGCAGTTTGCCGGCATTCGGCCGTTAGTTGAATGTTTGCTGGGTTACTAACAACAAATTAATTATCTGGGGTCATTTTTGAGAAACACAACCGGAAAGCATATGGTGTAGATGATATTCATAATTACTAGTAGTTACAATGCAATTTATTTGAAAATGATCTTCAATAGTTGCTTTTTTTCTTCAAATAAGGTCCCCAAATACAACTTCGCCTAGGGCCCCATAAAGGTATAATGTGCCTCTGCAAATAATCTATAAAAAACAATTAATTATATATACTTTTCAAATTTGTATAATATTTAAAAAACAATCTTATAATTCCAATATTAAATTGCGATGCAGAACGATTGTTTTCTAGAAGCTTTATAAAACACAAATATAGGAATACAAATTGATTTATTATTATTATCTACAGCAACTGAGATAACAAGATCGATTACGTATGACGACACTATTAAAAATTACGATAGTAAAAAACTTGTAATAATAATTTATTAAAAAATTATACATGTTTTATATACAATAATTTTACTGAATATTTGTAACAGTTTGTGTTACTAAAATATTGCTTCCAGTATATAAATCTTAATACGAGTAAAATTATTATTTAAAAATTTAAAAACGGGGCGCCAAAAAACTTCAAGCCTGGGGCTCTTAGAAAGCTAAATTCACCCCTGGTCATGTGGAAAGGAGCTTAACTAAAAACGTATTTAAATAAAAGTTTTCTAGCTACTAGCGTTATAACAAAATAACGTTGAAAAGGGTAACTTTATCCGTGAGCTTATTATAATCAATTATGATCAATCCATGGAAAAAAGTTAGAAGATGACCATCTAAAAAATCACATAAAAAAAAAAAACTAATTTGAAAACACTCTTAAAAATGTTTAATACACATTAGGCGATGCTAGTCATCATCCTTTAGAAAAGGGGATCTAGCACGCAGTGTAGTAGAGCACTATTAGTATTTCCCTCGCAGCTCACATTCACGTCCTTCGTACGCGTTCATCGGTGCATTAATTTTAGAATTCCGAGAGAGAATCACTGCAACTCTTTTGTGTGTGTAGTCTGCTGTTGCGGGAGTTGAACGCGGTACCCCTCGCATGCATATAACCCCTTAGCCCGAATGTACAAATCTACAATGGTAAATGTAGATGATTCAACTTTTGTCTACTGCGGAATAAAAGTCCCTTGTTCTTTAAGTTAATGTGTGGCTGGCTTTTTGCGTCCTTACTGGATATAGGTTAATGAATATGTATCATTATTATATTTGAATATCTGGGAATTTGCGTACAATGCATATTGTTCAATGTTCCGTACTAAGAGAAAATAATTGTTCAGCTTTAGTTTCAATATGTCTTTTTCTTTATCTTCAATATTTCGTAATTACCAAATAAGTAAAAATTACATGTATTGTACATTAATCTCAAAAAATAACAAAGTTTCCTTTGCTGGTTTGTTGCTCTGTTGGTTTATTGGACTGTCACACCGTGTCGGTGTTCCGGTCTTACAGCCTGTCGAGCAGTTGGCTTAGTAGTCGATCGAATTAGCAGTCTGTTGGTCTACCAGTGTATCGATGTGTTGGTCGGTTGACTTGTTACTCTGTCGATCGTTAAGCCAACCAACCGACCTGGTTAGTTGGCTTGACGATTTGACGGCTTGTTGGTCAGACGACTCAAGCCGACATACAATCAGGCTTATCGGTTTATCAGTCTTTAAGCGGTTTGTCTGTAATACCCGTAACTAGTCTTATTACTCATGGGGAATGTTTCAGAATGAAAGCCCATAAAGATCCAAAAAGAAAATCAATATTATTGATTTTTTTTCCCGCATATTGAATGATGCAAATTCGGACGCCCATTAGTTCTAACACTCGCCAGTAGATGACACCATTTTAACATATCGCTAATTTTTCCTTAAGTTGACAGCAAATAAAACGAAAATGTCATGGGTCGCGTTATACATACTCGTAGTTATCCAAGAGCCGCAATCTAGTCATTATTGGTTTTATGTTTATCATTGTTTGGACAAAGCTTCTCTTGCCAAATTAATCTACTTAATTTGGAGATATTGGGTAGGTATTTACTAATTTCAGGTTAACAACATTCCAAAACATGACATTTATTTCCTTTTCTGATGACTGAAATTGAAAGATTACTTGCAGCAAATTTTATAAAGGTTATTCCAAACGTTTAAGCTGTACTAACTGGAATTTTCATTTTTGTAAGTCTTACATCTCCTTTTAATGTTTGAAGTAGGCTTTTGTTAAACAAAATGATCAAAAACCTCACTTAAACGGTAAAAATTACTAGAATTAAAAATATAGTACCACTTAAACCAAAGAAACAAGCTATACGAAAATTTTTGTTCATCGCTTTTCATTCTCGTGCAAATTACAAAATACAGAATAATAACCATTCTCTTTATCACCATAATGAAACACAGGGCCATATTTAAATTATTTAAATATACAGTGGAACCTCGATATAACGGACCAATGCGGGTGAAGTGGGTGTCCGATATAGCCGAATGTCCGTTGTATAAAAATAAATTTTCTGAATAAGCTATTTGTTAACTATCAAATAGAAATATATTATAAACGAAAGTTTACATTCTAATTACACTTAAAAATTGCACTTTATTCGTCTTTAGATGATGTCTCACTATACGCCAGTTGAGGAGAGTCGTCAATGTTTGTTTTTGAACTTCCTGGTTTCGGTGACACTGGTTTGAAAAATGTATCAAATTTTGTTTGGATTTTTGAAGTTTGTTGTTTCTTAATTATTAACTCTCTAAAATTGCGAATTCCTGTCCGCAACTCGGGTGATTCCTCGAGTGTGCAGTCACGTGCAGTTTACGATCACTTACATGCTGTCCGTTATATCCGAAGTCCGTTGTATCGAGGTCCATTATATCGAGGTTTCACTGTATTGTCAATAAGATGTTTATGAATATTTCCAATTTCCAAAATAAAAATAAATTCTTAGTTATTATGAGATTCATTTTGAGTAAAAATAATTTTGTCAAGGGAAGTATATTTTCCAGCTTGCATATTATAATTATATTTTTTACTACGAAGTACACTAATTGTTATATTGAAAAATGAAGCGAGATTTTTAATGTTAAAATTAATTAAATATTAGCCTATTAATTAATAACTGCAATTACTGTACGGTTATTAACGAATAATTAAGAAGAATTAATGAACAAAACAGCTAAAAATTGCGCGAATAACATTATTAGGGCGACTTTATAATTTAAGGCTGGAATCAGCAAGCAGTGAACATTCTAAGGCAAAATGAAAATAAAAATCTATGTAAGATCAACATTCTGTAAATACCAAATGATAGTCACAATGCCATGTTTCTGTAATGATTTTATCGATAACCAGAATGGTTTCCAATTTTCATTTCAATTTAAATGGTTTTCAATTTTATTTTTTTTTTAATTCCTGAGATATCCGGGAATTATAATTTTTGTTTTATGTTTGAAGAGATTCATTATATTTTAGCATGTTTATAATATTATAAAAAATATGAAATATAGTCGGATTGCTGATAGGTGACTGTTCGTTGCTACAAGTGTCGCTGTACAATACTATATGCTTTCTCTGTCTATATATATCATTATAATTATTTGCATACCCATAGTAACATATAGTGCCGCAAGTTGACAACTAACCTTCCAAATTATTTTAATAAAAAACAAAGCATTAGAAAGAAACGGCATGACTCGTAGATATCTTTACTAATTAGAGCGCGAAAATAAATTCACAGCAGTACTTAAACAAACAAAATTATTAATTTTAAAGTAATAATTATAAATAAGGAAAAACTTATACTCATACATAAATTTTGGATTATAATTTGTTGTTTAATTAAATTAAATTTTTATGTTTCCCTCTAAGTTCAAAGTAATAAAATATTAAGTAAAAATATATTTATTCATATAATATATTACTACAATTTGTATTTAAATGTTTATTTTTATTTAAAAAAAATTAGTCACTGTAATGCATGATATCGTCGTCATCTGAACTATCGCTGTCATTTCTTGTATTTATTATTATTGGATTAATATCATCAACAATCCTTTCCCTTTCCCACCATTCATTTATTAAATTTTCGATTTTTTTAACAGATTTTGCCCAAATTTTACAACTAATTTGATCACAGGCCACTTGCCACATCTTCAAAACTTCGTTATCACTATATCCGTTTTGACCACTATGTCTATCATAATAATTTTTTGTTATACCCCAAATTAGTTCAATGGGGTTAAACTGGCAGTGATAAGAAGGTAATCTTAGTACTTCATGACTATACGTTTGTACCAATGTATCAATAAAATAAACTGGTTCAGATTTTAATTTCCTTCGTTTTCTCGTGATTTTGTTAGTGAGAAGTTCAGATTTATTACATTTTATAATTCTACGAATTGTTGATTCCGAAATCTTTAAGGCAGCTACTACTCTTTGACGGACACAAGATAGAGAAATAAGTGGTCCATTGTTCTCTTTTTCGGATTTAAAATATTCCAGCAGATTTAAAATTAAAGTTTGTAAATTTAATAATTAAAAGACAGCCACTGAAAGACAAATAACAAAAAACATTTTTAAAATCGCTGAAAAATGGTAACTAGATTATTATATAAATGCATTACTTGATACATACATGTAACAGTCACCTATCACCAATCCGACTATAATTTAAATATTATTCTAAATAAATTTACAAATGTATAATTGAAGGGGCAAGTGGATGAAGGTGTTATGTAGCATTTTTTGAAATTTTCGTTGGAATGAGGTTGTATAAGCCTCTTTTATCCTAACCACAACACTCAGTTTCCAATTATATATATTTTGGAAGATACAGATAGATAAAAGTGTTATGTACAATGACCTCAAGTAGTTTTTTAGGTATCACACAGCAGCGAAAGAAGAAAAAATGCAGTAATTTGTGGAAAAAATATAATTCTCAGAATATAATAAATTTGACAGCCTTTCAACTGATGTGACAAGCGGAGAGATAGCGGAAAATAAAAAACACAATAAGTTACTAAATGTCAATTAATTCAGAACTTAAAATTTGTAACATAACACCTTCATCCACTTGCCCCTTCAATTATCAGATTATCACGACTTCGAGTTAACCATATCTTAGGAACAGGTAATTCTGGACTAAATTAACCCGTGTCTTAACATGTAACATGAAGTTCATGAAATTCTTCTATGGAATGTTGTTTTATTGCATATATAAAGATCTAAAAAATCTTAAGAATCAATTAGAAATTAATAACCAGATAATCAGTAAACTATTAGTGAACAATGGCCGGCAATACTGGGGGTGGTGTTAGTAAAGTTTAAAGATTTATTTTGTATTTGCTCTAGCTTTGTCTCACAACTTTAATGAAATCTATTCCATTTTAGTAAAGTTTTTACGATCCGTGTTAATTAATTTAGAGTCACTAGGTTGAACCTAAATCCTACCTAGAACATTTCTTATAAATTAGTATTAGAATCCAATGTTTATTGATTATTATTATGTTAGCAATTTGTATTTTATATAGATATATCTCTATGCAGCACCATGAATTATCGCTTATGTATCGCCTCATGTTTGTCTTGTAATAAACATATTGATTTAGAGATACTTAGGCTTGGTTGGACGTTCCAGAGCTTAGTAATCAGTTTCAGTAATTGTATTTGTTTCATACAATCTATTTTACTCATTAATTAGGTATTTATAAATTACTGTTTGGAAACATTGTTTTATTTATACTCGAATCACTTATCTATCGGTACGCCTATCTTAGCTTTTCTTAATTACTCGCTTTTCCAATTAGATGTCCTACTTGTCTCAACTTAATAGTACTAAATTCAACAACCTAACAATTTTACTTAAAATTAGTCTATGATGGTTCATTATTCTCATTCATAGTAGTCTACTTTAACATTTTTATTATTTAATTCAAAGTTTAATCCATACGCCCGTGGTTCTATTCTTTACAAGTCTTCACAACCAACCCCTAAAATAAACCTAGCTGTGACAATATATTATATTTGTGATACTAGAAGGAAGTTTGTCCCTTTACAGCCCTCTCAGCCAACTTATTTGCACTCCATTCAAGTGTTCTTTTGTCGGAACCTATTTTAGTTCAGATAAGTAAATGTGTTGTGAAATAGTCAAAGATACTGTGCGCCAAATATTTTAACTGACTAACTAAATACTCCTACCAACGCCTCTTTCCGCTTCCGGAAGTACTCCTTCTATGTATTTTTGGGAATTACACTTAGGTCAATTCCAAATTTTCTTTTACCAATAAATCGTTTAAACACTGCGTTTTTAACGAGTTCAACCAAAACATCGCCAAAAACTTCTAAATCAAAAAGGAAGAGTAAAGAGGTTGCGTAATTGTAATGTAACATCCATATAATCTATTTTTTTTTGCAACTTCCACGTGGTTGTTTCCTCTCAGATTTGCGCAACCATTTAAATTTGTAAAATTTTAATTGCCGTTAGGGTTGTCACCTATCGCCTCACTGCGACCCGAACACAAAAAAATTATGAGTGTCTCACATAAGTAAATATTTTATTGTAAATATACATACATAACGTATATAATAAATGTGTCACAAAAAGTTGTACAAACAGATAAAACAGATTTTGATAATTAACGAACTATAAATATACTAACTACAAGGATAGTTGAGCGCCGGGACGACAACATCAAGCGCCCTTGTAAATACTCTGATGCCTTTAATCAGAGCCGAAGTGATTTTCTTGACACCTCTTATATAATAATCACTGCCGAGTAGTCGATGAGCGGGAGGCAGATATTAAAAAACCACTTGATAAGAACGGGACAGAAAATCACTTGAAGAGCGTAGCAGAACTTTAGAAAGTTACTTGGTAAAAATATTGACAATATTATATAGCTACAGCTACAATAACCAGTAACCAGTAACCGGGCCACAAGCCTTCAAAACTAGGAGTCTCCGGGTCAAACTCGAAAAGGTGTCAGCTATAATTAGCATTCATGGCGAATGATTCTTATAACAACGAACAACTGAAAAACTGTTAGATAGAATTCTCAAGTAAATCAAATAAGGATTATATGTATACAACATTTTTTCAGTTATTAAATAAACAATAATATATAAAAATAGATCCATACCGGAAGCATAACATAAGAATCATAGGACTCTTTGGTCTGTTTATTATAAACAGATGTTCAGAACAAAGACACGCTTTTGTACTCATCTTTAAGTTCATGCTATGCCTTTTGTTATGGGCTATTATAAACCATGCTTTACATATTGCTAGCACAGTTTTGTAATTTTTTAACAGTAGCGGCTAGTGAGTATAATAACTGGAGGGACACGTTTTGAAACATAAACTGCAATGGTGTCCAGCCTACGGCCCGACAATAAATTTCAAACAGCTTGCACGAAATTTCTGCCCCTTGTATTCTGGAAACACTACGGGTGCGTTATTTTTAATATAACCCACTGTATCCAGTTTCACGTGTGAGTACTTATCACAAAACAAAACAAACGAACTAAGCTAAGGACACCAACCGAAATTCACTAATACATAGACACTAAACTATGTGTTGCCTTTTCCAGTTCAATTTTATTACTTGCGTAGATAAATACATTAGAAATCGCATGTGGCAACACTGTGTATTCGGACACTACGAATAGTGACCTACGCATTGTTTTCTAGATCTAAATTTTTAAAATCTAACTTTTATATGAAAAATCTTTGAATCAGAAATAATAAAAATAAATATATGTAGAGTTGCCGGGGCACAGTGGTAAGACGGTTGCCTTCGGAACACCGTGACCCGGGTTCAAATCTCCTCACTTCATTCGGATTTTTATCTTCCAATATTGTGTATTGTGGGAAGACCTCGCAAGAGATGGAGATATCAGCTAACCGAAGTATTGGGTATACAGGGTACTTGGCAAGACCTGACAATGAATAGATCGAGACGGAGGACTTATGTGAGTGAGGCCAAAAGTCAACATGACTGATAGTGCCCAAAGAAGAAGAAGAAGAAAAAGAAGAAGATATTGTGCAGTCAGCTCTGGGGTCGACTCAGCCTAATGTATTCAATACTTAAAATAAATACCAGTTTATACATGGATAATAGGACCGGTTGAAATGTTACACTGACTACGTGGCTTTCATCTCCTATCTAGGGTTTGGGAATCTATTATTTATTATATGCAGATATATTTAGCTAAATTAATGCAATTTTAAAGTATAAATGATATTTTAAATTTATTTTTTTTATTAAAAATTTTTAGGAGGTCACTGTCCTAGCGCCACCTGTCTCAGCCGCCACTGGATGCAAGGATACTCAATTTTACCTCACCATTTCCTCGCATTTTTTGTGCTGGCCATGGAAATGTTTGATTTCTCTTTCCATATCAAATATTGATTTGAAAAATAATAAATCTGAATTCTCACACCAATGCTGAACTGACCAGGGCTGAACACAATCTGTTAATAGTATTAGTAAATGTAACACTTGTATGTTTTGACAATTTAAACTTATTTCGTTGTCCACTTATATGCCCATTGTGGTCAAGGTTCGCAGGTAGATACTCGTGTCAATGAATGGGTCTCAATAGATACATCTTAGTGTGTGAATGGGATTTGAAGACATTACTCAGGCACAGGTATGAATGAGTGAGGCACATTTTCTATTCGATACTGATCTTTTAGTATATTTACAAATAATTCATAGAAAAATTCATTGAAGGATTATTTATTTATTTGTTTGATTAAAACAAAATATATATATATATAAATATATATCCAAGAAAGTTTCCTCCACCGTTACTCCCAATAAACTTATATATAATATAGACACGGAATAACTAAAAATACATATATATATATATATATATATATATATATACAGTATTGGCCATAAAGATAGCAACTTTTGATAATTCTCTTTTATTTTTATTCTATTCAATATTTTTAAAATTAAAAAAATGTAATTCTTACCTTTAACAATCCTCTACATATATTATAGTAAAAAATTAAACTTTAATAGTAAGTTCTATTTTTTTTATAGTATTTATTATTTTTACCTGGACATAAAGATAACAACTACTCTCAAAAAATCTTTTTTTTTATTAATTAAGAAAATTAATTATTATTAACAGATCATTTTTAATATTTTGTATAGTAACCACCAGTATTTATAACTTCCCGACATCTTTTCGGCATTGATTCTAATAATTTCGTGATCATTTCATTATCAATATTATACCAGGAACCCTGCAAAGCTTTAAACAAATCTTCAATATTTGAACGCGTTTTGTTTCTAATATTTCTGTCGAGAATCTCCCAAAGGTTTTCTATTGGATTTAAATCGGGTGACTGTGACGGCCAAGTCACAAACTACGTTAATTTTTGAATCCTCGAACCATTTTTTGACCAACTTCGAAGAATGTTTTGGGTCATTATCATGCTGAAAAATATGTTTCAAAGTCATGAACTCATCAGAATAAAGTTCCATAACATTCTGAAGGATGTCTTTATATTTAAATCGATCCATTATTCCTTCAATGTGGTATAGAGGACCCATACCATATCCCGAGAAACAGCCCCATACCATCACACTACCTCCGCCATGTTTAACTGTTGGCAAGGTGTATTTTAGAACTAATCTTTTATTAGCAGGCCTTCTAACGTAACTTACACCATCACTTTTAAACAAATTGAACTGAAATTTATCACTAAAAATAACTTTTTTCCATTGATCCACAGTCCAGTCAATATGATTTTTAGCAAATTCTAATCGGGCCTTCACTTTCTTTTTGGATAGAAGTGGTTTTTTAGCAGGATGGCGAATAAAAAGACCGTCACTAACTAATCTTCTGCGAATAGTTCTTGTTGAGATGTTTTCTTGATCCATTGGTGGCAAAAGGCCCAAAATTTTCTCCGATGACGGATAGGGGTTATTGGTAGATAAATAAATAATTATCAGTTCGTTTTGTAGTTTTTCGTGGCCGTCCTGGGATTTCTTAAACTTCAAACGTACCTTCTTCTCGAAATCGTTTTATAATTCGCGACACAGTAGATTTATGAACAATTAAATTTTGTGAAATCACATTTTGCAGCAGCCCGTCTTTAAAACCAGAAATTATTAAGTTTCTAATTTCACTTGAAACAGTTTTACTACGACCCATGATTGGCAAATGTAAACCGAAATATTACTTGTGCACTACATATTATTTATGGATAAAACCTGTAGATAACAAGAAAATTCAAGTAGTTGCAATATTTTTGTCCAAGCAAAAATGAAGAAATAATTTATTCTTAATCTGTAAGTCAGATTATTTGACTATTGATTGATGTAACAGACAAAATATGATTAAATTATAGAACTAAGAGTATTTATTTTCCAATATTATTATTAAAATATGAAAAATTGAAAAATGTTAAAAGTTGCAATATATATATATTTCTTTTTTTTTTGCTGTCCAATTGTCCAATTATAAGACCATCGAAAAAATATCTTCTATTGGTCAGTATTTAGTGGATGCTCAATTTTTTCTTACTAAAGATAGTTTCTTATTCGAAGATTCTCTTAAAAATGGGTTGTGAATTGCGACCACTTATGTATATGTTTTTATATGCAATTATGCAGGTTTATAAAATAAAATTATTGTCCTGCACTTGCATCATTTTTTGTCCAACGCACATGGGTCGCCTTATAATTTTGTTATAAATTACTTTTTCTAATGCGAGAGTTTTTTCCCAAAAATCTAAATTTAATTATGTAATATCAGGCTTGAATGCAGATATAGCTCTAAACTTTCAAAGTAAGGGACTTAATTGTGACACCCCCACAAAAATTTCAATATGATGTTTTAAACTCGGAATTATTTTAGCGGTTATCAATTTCTGGAAGGGAAAAAATTAATCAACTATTAAGTAAGGAAAATTTTCACGACGGTAAACCATCAAAATTATTGAGGAATATGAAGCAATTATTGGGTAATAAAGTAATGGATAAATCTATATTAAAAGAAATATTTCTACAGCGTCTTCCTATCCAAATTCAGAAGATTTTAGCCGCATCACAAGAGGAAAATTTAGAAAATTTAACTAAAATTCCTGATGACATAAAGAATGTCAATGTGACAGATAATACAGTTGCAGCTGTCTCGACCAGTTCTCAACGTGAAAATGATGAGGTAAAAGAAGATATGAAAATAATTAAAGAGAAATTGGATAATTTGTTGGCAAAAGATAAAGTAAAGAGTTCATATTTTGGTTCAAGAAATTACAAATCTCATTTGAATAGACCTTCATGTTCACCTTCACCACGTAAATTATGTTGGTATCATTATAGGGTGCATTCGAGTTGTACAGAGTAGAGCGAGCGCTGAGCGAACAGTTGACGGTGACGTCATGAATAGAGCACTAACGGAGCGAAGCAACTAGAACACGTAGCGAGCGTTCTTGTGACATAATGTTTATAAAATCTAACCCTACAATTTTAGGCGGCGTTTTTACTGTCAGATTAGTTCACGTCAGTCATGAATCAAAATTATATACCTCGGTTTTTCCTTGATTTTTTTTCAATGATGAAGAAATAAAATTAATTAAAAATTAAATAATAATTAATGAATTAATTTAATGAATTTTTTCCATTTTAATTTTATGCACGGTGTATTTTAATAATTTTTTTGCTGTTTACAGAATGTCACAAATACATAAAATGGCCGTACTCTGTAGCTATAGAGAAATAACAATATTATTTGTCTATTGTTATTTGTGTAAGGCTATTATTTTTATTTTATTTATAATTTAATTTTAAACTTTCATTTCTTTCCCGCCGTTCCCCCACTTTTTTAAATCATACTCCATATGCTCGGCCTTAAAACCCCGAACACATAGAGCGCACTCTAAATGCTCGCTCGATCGCAAAACGAATGTAATTGAGTGTACTCCGAGCGTCAAATCGAACACGTTTGAGCGTACAGAACGTGCTCGGAACGCTCGGAGCGTCAAATCGAATGTACCCATAATTTGCGTGAGAAAGCTCTGAGATGTTCACCTCCTTGTACTTACTTGGCAGGAAAACTCCATACCCCGACATTATTGGTGACTAATGTCAGAGGGACTTTTGAACGTCACCAACATGATCTTTTTTACGTTACAGATAGAAATTCAAATCAAAAATTTTTAGTTGATACTGGCGCTGAGGTTAGCATTGTTAAACCGCGTTTGGTTGATCTTAGTAACAAAGATGTATATGCACGGTTACAGCCTGTCAATAGTAGTTTCATTAATACTTACGGTAAGCGTTCCTTGATATTAAACTTAGGTCATCGTAAGAACTATACTTGGCGTTTTATTGTTGCTAAAACTAATCATTGTATTATTGGAGCAGATTTTTTGCGATATTTCAATTTAGTTGTACACATCAAAAGTAAGCAAATAGTTCCTTTATCTGAAATTGACATATTAAGTTCTAGTATGTTACCGTGTGTAAACACTTTAAATACAATAGATTATAAAGCAATTGTTACAAAGTATCCTAAACTTTTACAACCAATATTCGCGAATCACGTGATTAATAGTAATAATAAACACTATATCCTTACAACCGGTCCCCCAGTATATGCACGACCCCGCAGGTTGGCTCCTGATCGGTTAGAAGTAGCTAAAAAGGAATTTGATAAGCTTTTGAAGATGGGTGTTGTTAGACCTTCGTCTAGTCCTTAGGCATCACTGTTAGACATGGTACCTAAAAAACAGGCAGAATGGCGAGCTTGTTGTGATTATAGATGTTGCTTAATAATGTTACAATACCAGACAGGTACCCAATTCCTCATATTCAGGATTTTACGGCTAACCTTGAAAATAAAACCTTATTTTCTAAAATTGATTTAGTTAAGGTTTATCATCAAATTCCTTTAGATGAAGATTCTATTCCTAAAACAGCTGTTACTACACCTTTTGGTCTTTTTGAATATGTCAAAATGTTATTTGGTTTGTGAAATGCCGCGCAAACATTTCAACGTCTTATGAATTATATTATTAGAGGTTTACCATTTATTTTGCTTACATAGACGACGTATTGGTTGCAAGTAGTAATGCGCAAGAGCATATCAGACATCTTCATATTTTGTTTGAACGTTTGCAAAAGTACAATATTTTAATTAATCTTGATAAATGTATTTTTGGAGTTAAAAATTTGACTTTCCTAGGACATGACGTCTCCAAAGACAAGATATCTCCGTCAGCGGAGAGAGTTAGTATTATTAAAAATTTGCCATTACCCACAACTACAAAGAATCTCTAAAAATGTTTAGGGATGATCAACTTTTATCATAGGTTTATTTCTAATTGTAGTTTTTTGCTGCAGCCTTTATATTCTTTATTAACAACGAGTCAATCAGATGTAGTTCAATGGCAGAAACAAGAATTAAATGTTTTTCAGGTTATGAAAGATGTATTAGCTAAGAAAATATTGCTTATTCATCCACGTACTAACGCAGAAACAAAGATTACTGTAGATGCTTCGAATATTGGCATAGGAAGTTGTTTGCAACAATTTATTAATGGCTCCTGGTGCCCGCTCGCGTTTTTCTCTAAAAAACTATCACAAACCGAAAGTCGTTATAGCACATTTGGTCGAGAACTTTTAGCTATTTATGAGTCTATTAAACATTTTCGTTATTTCTTGGAAGGGCGACAATTTTTTGTTCTGACGGATCACAAACTATTAATTTTTGCTATAAATAGTAGATCTGAAAAATATTCACCCCGTGAGATGCGTCATTTAGATTTTATTGTGCAGTTTACGTCGGATGTTCGTCATATAGAAGGAGAGAATAAATTTTACAGCAGATATGCTTTCTCGAATTCAAATAAATTCACACACGCACGCTCGCACGCACGCTCGCACGCACGCACGCACGCACGCACGCACGCACGCACGCACCAACACACACACACACACACACGCACGCACGCACGCACGCACGCGCGCACACACAAACACACACACGCACGCACGCACGCACGCACGCACACACAAACACACACACGCACGCACGCACGCACGCAGGCACGCACGCACGCACACACGTAGTGTGTATATATATATATATGATTGAATGATCTTGACGAGTCAGGATAATAATTGTGTGATTAAAGAAGAAACACAATTATATATATATATATATATATATATATATATATATATATATATATATATATGTATGTATGTGTCTAAAAGCCTTCTACCATATATGATGTAGGCAGCATTTCTTTCTCCTTTCTTTTATTTATTTTTTCATTTTATGGCGTTACGTATTTATATACAAAGTTAGACCATTCTTTTTTATTCTTTGTCATTTTTTTTTGGCTTCTACAGTCGTTTTTCCTCTCTCTTCTAATATATCTTTTAATGTTTTATCCCATGTGTTTCTTGGTCTTCATATTTTATTATTTCCGTATATTCTTGTCTCCCAGACTTGCTTCACTTTTCTTGTTTTTTGTAGTCTATGCATATGTCCCCACCAGGTTAGTTACCTATTTTCTATGAATTTATCTATTGCCTCTATGTTGAGTTCTTTCCTTATCTCCGTACTTTTAATTCTATCCATTTTGGTCACTCGTTTCACCCTTCTCAAATACTTCATTTCTGCAGCTTGTATTTTATTCTTTTCCCTTCTTGAAAGTGTCCACGTTTCGCATCCGAAAGTCAGTACCGGTCTGTATATTGTTTTAAATATATTTATTTTTGTCTCTTTTGTTATTTCTTTTTTGGTAATAAGAGTACTATTTATATCATAGTAGAGTAGTATATATTACGGCATTGCGGTTGATTTCGTATATCTGTTTTAGTAATCTGATTATTTTATTACTTATTCCTCGATTTTCTAGTATTTTCCATAGTGTTCTCTGTGGAACTCTATCGAAAGCTTTCTCTAGATTGATTAAACCTAGATATACTTTTGTGTTCTGTTTATGTGTTTTCTCTATTATTTGTTTTATGGTGAAGATATGATCTTGAATACTCATTCCTTTTCTAAAAAAGCTTTGCGACTCATCTAATGTTTTTTCGATTATAGGCTTTTTTATCTTCTTGTCGATAATTTGTTCAAAAATTGTCATCTCAGTGCTTAATTACGTTATACATATACATTTTTAAACCTTAATACTATAATTACAAATACATCATCGGGAATGGTATCATCGGGATTCGAAACCGAACCACCCTGGTCTAACAGTCAACACACCAGTATGTTGACCAGTACACCATGGTAACCGGCAAAGGTATAGTATGAAACAGAAATAAATCATTTGTAGTAGTGAAGTATTGAAATTATGGAAGATTTGGATACTAGATTCAATTATTAAAACAATAATAATAATAATAATAATAGAAGACTTTTCAATATATTTCATATATTTTCACTGAAACATAGTGAAATTTTTATATTGCCTGTATACATATGTATTTTCTCAGAAAAATATTTTTGGAAATATGGTGCCGAGAAATGTACACAAGTGTAAAAAAAAAACAAAGGGGACATTTGTGAAAATTAATGTCTCCAGGTGGGAACTACAAATATAATAGTTCAGCTGTAGATACTAAAAAGTATTAAGTTCCTATTTGGGAACAATATGAAATAGAGGACTAAATTCATGATGATCAAAACATGAATCAAACAATAAGTTTAATATCCGGTTGAACAAATGTCTAAAGCTAGATGTAAGCTAAAACTCGATGTAAAATACAAAATTGCCTAGCAACGCAATACTTTGTTGTTAATAGAGTTTTTAACGAATTTTAGCTTACATTTAGTTTTATGACTATTATGCGACTGGGCATTATTGTGTTTAGCTATATGCGTGCGTGTATATAGATAGGCAGAGCTGGATTCAGTCAAGAAATCAAGAGTCAAGTGATGAGAGAAAAAAGAAGGAAAATGCAAATTAAGTGACGAGCAAAAGACGAAAATCTAAATGAAGTGATGAGCAAAAAAAAAAAAAGAAATATTGTGCAAACCTCGGGGCCGAGTTTGAACTCACTTCACGGCGACCCTGTATGTAAGGATGTACACAGTTGATGCGATTTATTGCTCTAGACTTTTCAAATAGCAATGAGAAATAATATTTACTAATTTTCACACGAGTGCATAAAAAGAAAACTCCGGCATCGTATCTGAAATAAATGACCATTCCATCATCTGTGTCCAACTGTCCAACCCAAATCTCATTGTCCATTTGTTCATTTGTCTAAACGGAACAAACTCAACCAGCAATATCACACAATAAGCGCAATGTAAACACGATTAAACCTGTCAAAACTTACAATAAACTATTTATTAATATCGATAATGTCCAAGATAGCATATGTGAACGTTTCAGTCAAATCTTAGCGTGACATTTGTCTTTATTGTGTTGTCAGTGTGGTGTTGGTGGTTTCTTTTGGTGTCAGCGAGTGTTGGGTGTTAGGTAGATGTTTTGTGGCACTGACTGTTATTAGCTACGTGAGTGTTAAGAGATGTCGAAACACGGATCCAACAAGAACATATCGGGTGTCCGGAATTTAGTTTTGTGCTAAACGCTTCAATGAACAGGTACATATGGGTTTTGAAATTTGTTAAATATAGGTAGGCACACATATTTTAGTTAAATGGACTGCTATAAGAACTAAATCCGCATTTATAATAGATACATAGTGTAAGCATAACATAATAATCACAGGACTCTCTTTGTTCTGTTTATTACAAACATGTATGTTCAGAACAATGACACTTCTTTGTCCCAACTTTATGCATATGCATGAATTCAGTTATAGAACTACTATAAAAGAGGCCAGGGCCGGTCCGAGAAAAAGCGGGGCCCGGTGCAAATGCCCGTGCAGGGCCTTCTTCTTCTAAAAAAAAAAACACATTCAAAATATTTGCTATATTGCACTTATTATTTGTAGATATTAGTTACACTAATAATTTATGAATAATTATAATTATTATTTAACAAAATAATATAAATAGCTAAAAAGATCTATAAATACCTACTTCATAAAGACCACTGCCCACAGAAAACCTATTGTTATGAAATCTAATTCTGAAAACAGTACTGAAATCATGACGCGACCCAGATGACCCTAGAACGTTTTAGACCGTATGCAAAAGTGCCTTATTGAGATGCGGATATAATTTCAAACTGTTTAATAGGTATGAAAAAAAAAGTTTAATTAAATCGACAAGGATGGACTGGAACCAATGAAATAAACCATGTACAAAGAAATTTTCGGTACTGGCTGCATTGTTTATACATATTTAGTAGAAATAAGTCCAAATAATTTCATATTTTGTATAAAGGTAAACTGCAACTATGAAAAGAACCGATTTAGTTATTCTATAAATAAAAAAAAAAAAAAAACTCGGATCGCGCGGGGCCTTGTGCGATCGCACCGTTCGCACCGCCCTCTGGCCGACCCTGAAAGAGGCTTAATAGCTAAAGACAGACATTTCAGTTATTAGGATGTCTATAACTAAAAAAATCAAAAACCAGAAAATTTACGAGCTAGAACAATTGTACACAATGCCGGAACATAGTTGTTCTTATACCTATCCTAAAAAAATTAATAAAAATTCTCTCGGGACACTGGGACAGCTCTTCCAAAATCAAATCCGGGAAAACTGTGATGTATAGGTACCAGCAGTATTAACTATTAGCTTGTGATAATGCAACCAAGCTTGGTACAAAATATATGCTAAGTAAATATAATTGGTCATAGATAAAGTTACCGTGATTCCGTGGTACGACTGTTGTCTATGGAGCACAGGGACGCGGGTTCAAATCCCGATCCCCACATCGAAAGCTTTATCTTCAAGTACTATGCAATCAGTTCTATAATTTTCTCTACCTCAAGTATTTAATACTTACAATAAGCACCTGTTTTACAAGGATAATAGGACCAGACTAAACGTCACGCTGGCCACGTAATTTTTAATATTTTTTTTAAAATTTAGATATCGTTCTAAAAAACACACTGATTAGAAATTTTGTGGATGGTAGAAAAAAAAATTTTTTTAAACAAAATTCTGTCAAAGTGTGTTTCTATAAATTACCTTTCTTAAATAATGTTACAAGGATTTTCAACGACCCAACAAATTCGATAATTTTCTAGAAAAATCTTATCAAAAATCTTTATTACTTATATTTTTTGGATATAGATATTTAGACCAAATTTTTTGCGGGGTTACAGAGTGTCGGACAAATAATTTTTGACGAAAAACAAACTGATTCTTGTACTTCCGGTTCATCCCGGAAAATTTCAATTTTGCTCACACGTCGCGGTTTCTTGAAAAATCGTCTTCCCTCTATCTTGATATATATATATATATATATTTGGATATTTGGTTCTTGACGAGTATTATATGAAATAAAACGCAGGTTCTCTTTTATTCGTCAGTTTATTAAAATGTTCTTGTCGATTTATAAAATATGAAACGTTTCGTGCATGGGTAGTATGCACATCTTCAGTCAGTCAATCAGATAAAATAAAATCACCACGTAGTCAACTCGAAGTTAAAAACTGTGTGTCAAAGATAACGTGTCCCAATAATTCCGTTAGAAACATATGGACAAGAATTGGAATATTCCAATTATAATAATTTTATTTTATCTGATTGACTGACTGAAGATGTGCATACTACCCATGCACGAAACGTTTCATATTTTATAAATCGACAAGAACATTTTAATAAACTGACGAATAAAAGAGAACCTGCGTTTTATTTTATATATATATATATATATATATATATACAGACAAAGGCAAAAGGGAAAATAGGCCTTCATGGTCTAGGGGTCTAGAACGAGAACGCGAAATTCTTAGGTTGACGTGTTCGATTGCTGGTGCAGTCCTAGGCAGTATTTTGATATTTAATTTCTACATTAGGTATTAAAAAAATGTAATTGCAAAAAATTTGATAAAAATATTTTTGTCTCACACACTGTATGATTAATCCCTCTGGGGAGAGGGGCTAACATAATCCTCCGAAAATATCTAAGTAATGCTCATTGACGTGAACCGAAATATTACAACAATAATATCTGATGTGATAATTTTTTTCCAAAGTTACGACTTTTGAACCATTGCTCGAATCATTAGGTTCAATCAAAGTTATGCGTAGACATGACAAATTTCAACTCTTAAGGCCGACAAACATACACATAAATAACGGTATAAGACTTTCTTAGTCATACCTGCGAAACCCTAATAATCAAAACGACTAAATATTTTATTAGGTGTTGATTAAATAAGGTAAAGATAATGCCTACCGCCTATAGCAACCTTTTGGGGCTTAAGAATAATTTATATTTACAAATTTCTATAATCTTGTATAACACAAAAATCACTTGAACACTCGCTGTTTTGGTATTCTTGTCACAATTTGTTGTTCGCTGTGTATGCTAATTTTGTATATAAATACTTTTCAATTAACTCGAAATAGTTTTGCTTTAAAGTTTGTTCGTAAATCAATTTCAAATGATCAGCGTCTTGCGCTGATCTCGTAATGCGTTATAATTATTCTGCGCATGTGACTGATATAACAAATCGTTGGAAATTGCTGTACGAATAAACCTAATAACAATTTAATCCCGATCCACTGGTCAATTTTAAGGTATATCGCATGTACCTGGATCATCCCAATATAGCAGTCGTAATCTACTGGTTAAGCTCCTGGCAGATCATCCTAAAATCTGCTAACTGCTAAATATTTGCTAACGACTAAACAAATCTGCGCTCAAAACTTAATTCCCGCTATTTAAAACACAATAATTATGTGAGATCATATAAATAAAAGGTGAGCTGAATGCCTGTCAAGTTACTTTTCAAATTTTTTAATTACATTAGACATCACGTTCAAGCAAAGATTATGTATGCCCTTATACTTATATTTGGCATTATTTTACACTTTCAAAATAAATCATTATGCAATATTTGTCATGTCCCATAAAAAATTAGACGAAGTGTGCTATTACGCCATTAGAATTTAATAATTTAATAGCTAAATAATCACTTGTGCAATTGCATGATTATATTTTAGATGAAAAATGTATAAACTTAAATTTGTATAATAAATTATTCATCTAAACATAAATTATTTCATGTTTTATCTATGTAGTCTCATTTTGTTGGTTGCGCAACAGAAATAATATCTTTTATTAACATGCTTAAACATTCTTTAATTTTATGTCAATAGCAGTACATAGTATTTAATTGTATGATATCAAATTTATTTAATTTTGGTGATGCGTGTTTTATAAAGCTGGAGAATTGCTAGCTATAGAATCCAAGACATAGACAGGCAGGTTTATGTATTAAAGGCAAGATTGTTTTCTGTTTTTTGAGTCAAAATTGATTTTACCGAACTGTTCAACTTGATAAAAATGTATTACAAAAGAAATTAGATTTAAAAGCCTCACTCATCAAAAATGTATTCCCATTATAGTTCTGATTTCGGCCTTCCTTTTTCTATCAAGTATTTTAACATCTCCTTGTCAAACGATAATCATAGTAACAGACCACATATCTTCAACATAAATGGCAAATATATAACTAACGTAACGTCATTTAAGTATCTAGGTAGCAATCATTAAACTGTTTGTTTTATGATCACAAATAATATTCGCTGCATTCGGTGGTCTAAGATCATCCGTAGGCAGCTGTCGAGATTAAAACCAAAATAATGACAACCAAGGCAGCTGCATTACGTTCCAGTAGTAAATCGTGGTGATATAAAAACTGAATAGGAAAATTTCATCACATATATCAAGATGATATAAAGAATAAAATGACAAAATTATATGCTGTATATATTGGATAAAGCTAATATCGTCAGTATTGAGGCCATACTGCACCAAACTCAGTTTCGGTGAAAAGGTCACGTCATAAGATTGTCAAATAACAGTTTACCCCAAGCCCTGGTCATGCATATGGGCGACCTTGAATAGTATTTTTAATTTCAACCGCAAAAATAGATGTCAGTAGTTACGATATTAACGTACTTTTTGAACGATAGATGTCAGTAAAGTTAAGATATTAACGTACTGGACATATTTTTGACAGATGTATTTGAATCATAGTTAAGAAACCGTCAAACTATACATTGATAATGATAGTATTACATTTTTCTGTGCACAAAACCAAAAAATATAACACGAAATTACTGTGATATTTTACGGTAAGCATTTCTGTAGTTATAATAAACTCCGTGAAGTTATGTTATAATAGTATTGTATGTATAAAAATATGTATATATGTTATGTATATATAAATTATTTTTAAACTTTAATTATTGTTAAATTATTAATAAACATTGATAATAATGCATTTTACTGTATATTTTTGTGCCTACCATTTTCTGTTAGCTGTTAAAGTTACAAGAAAATTGGTATTTTCAGTTATCAAGTAAATTTAATCTATAATAAATTTAATTAAAGCCTATTTGCTATAAAGCTTCTATTAAATTTATATATGGAATAAATTTATTTGATAATTGGAAATATCTTTGAATTTTCGCACTTTAACATTTTAGTTCCGACTGTAAAGATAGATGGCAATGAAATACGATATTTTCGATTAACCAGGCGACGTCTATTCTTGTTTACCTATATTCTTTGGTTTACCCACAACGTTACCGTACTTAGAATTGGAAGGAGATTGTAGTGGTATAAACTCTACAAAACAAGCTACAAAGGCAAGCTAAAAATGAACCAAGTTATGTCAGCTGTTTAGCCCATACTAGGAACCGAAATCCTTTGGTCTTTGATTCTGCATACAACTATCTATGTGCTATATTTGACCAAATGTTCATACCTAGAATATACAGTTCAGTTATGAACGAGGTCACTCTCGTTGAACTTTTTTAGTAGCAAAGCGCTGTCGTCGCTTCGACGTATCCATTTTATCTTGTAGAGACACTTTAGTTTATTGTGTTATGTTATTACTTCGTAGTAATGAATTTAGCGATCTTATTGGAGTATGTCCAGCTACTTATTTAATTGGTTGTTGCTATATTTGGAAATTTTTAGATTTATATCTTGGCAGTCCCTGCTACTACCATGCATTCTGTTTAGTTTATATTGATTGACAGGCCTAATTTGGTATATTCTTCACCTAATTAGTTTATCATATATGCAATTCTAGCCGTCTTCTGCTAGAATAATTAGATCGTTGATCAAGAACAAAACATAATTTGTAATAACTTGGTAGCTATTTAATATATTTATTTAAGCAAGTTTTAGCAGGTAGCTATTTAAAGCAAGCGTGAGCAAGCTTTTTGGTTAAGTGGGCAAAATAAGATTAAGTCCATCCTAATTCGAGTTATGTTACTACAATTTACCGGCGTAAGGGTGTCCATATGTGATCTAACAACTAACAGCCAAAAGTAAATATTATAAATCAGTGGTTCTTAAACTTGTGAACGAGGAACCTTTTGAGATAAAAAAAATCTTGGCAGATCCCCTAGTTCTTATATGTTCATTCTCCGACAGATTAATTGATGCCATTTTTAAATATGTAGCATTTATTCGTATACCGATTTGGTCTTATAACTTAAATTTAATTATTTAAATGTCATTAAAATTAATTTATTTCTTTTTGGTTAACGAGGTAGTCACCGAGCCATAAACCCGTGGACCCCCAGGCCTTTACGAACGGTGGTCCGCGGACCCTAGTTTAAGAATCACTGTTATATATCATTGTATATCCTTTTTTACTTATACCAAAAATATTTTGCGTATTGATTTTTGTCAAAATTACCAATATTTATCCGGTAGGAATAACGGTATTTATGCGTTTTCTAAATAATTAAAATAATGGTACATTAATTACAATTCACTTGTAATTGAATTAGAAGTGCATAAATGTTTCCCACAAATTAAAATTCGTCTTATAATTGCATCTGAGAGAGTGTTGAAAGGTAAGTCCTGTCGCAGACTCGTTATTAACAGTGGAACGGATCAAATTGTCGCGTTCACACCTAACAATGTACATTTACGTGGGGAAGAACACAAAACAGCTCCAGATTATAACACAAGTAGATACTAGTACTAAATGTTAAAACGCGTATTATGTCCTACAGCTGTTTTCTAAATTTAAGGATGAAAAATGTTTCTTGTTTAAAATAAATGTAATCTTAGACAATTTCTGCACCTATATAAGAATAACTAAATATCTTTGTATATAAATAAGAATATTTGTGGCTATGTCTGGAAATTCTAACCCACTTTCAGACATGCTACCGAGTTGAAATTTTGCATACAGGTAGGAAATGCTTTCATCATAACTAGACTTAACAGAAAAAAATGCTTATAATAAGAAAACAAATATTGCTTAATGATTTTTTTTCAATTGGATTGATATTACGGGAGTTACGAAGGGACAACCTAAAACTAAACTTTTGAAATATCTTAGTATTGACTTAATAGCAAAAACGCACATGAGAAAAGCTGTTTAAAATAAAAAAACAAATATATTTTGTCCTATAAATTATTCAGTTGGTTGAGAAGCTGGGGAAGGGTGGAAGGGGGTGGCCGCTAAAACTAAAATACTGGAAATATCTTGCATATTATTTACTTTCCATCAACAATTTATAAAGACAATTTGTTTTGAGTGAAGAACGATTATTTTCTGTTTAGTGTAGCTTTTGAATATTTAGGAGGACAGAGGGAGCGCTACTTATAAACTTGAAATATCTCTCTTATTATTGACTTAACATTAAACATGTGTATAATAAAAGTTGTTATAAAATCAGTAATATAAATAAATAAATAAATAAACAAATCTTTCGACTTTGTTTTTGCTTACAAAGGTTACCCATACACATGTACAAAAACGAAGTTCAGTATTTTGCTCTGATCAGCCCATAAACCCATAAACGCTGCCTTTGGCGATGAGTGATTCTCACATGGGCATTTTATGTGGCATTTTCATTGACTTATACGTGTTGTTACTAAATGTCTGTACTACCAATGTTTACAAAGAAGTTCGTAAATAAATTATTTGTATAAGAAGCACATATTAATACAATGGTAGATTAAAACAAATAAATATGTTTGAATGTAAAACGATTCGCAGCAACCAGCCTTGAACTGATTTCGAAGTGGACCCCATCTAAGCGGGGTACGACTATTTTTTTCGGTAGCGAAGCAGCGGGTATACTGTTAGTTAGAACATAAATTAATTCAAAATTGAACGTTGCAGAACTTTATGTCAACTTTTTTAACATTCGTATTCGTGAAGAGTTAAATATACTAAAATAAGATGCTGATACAGGGAAGGAGACAATATGCCAGCTCTTATAGGTAAATTATCTAGAAAACCAACATTTCTTTTGAAAATGCTCTAAAATTAGTTTATTTCATAAATACTTTTCAAACTGCTAGTTTTTTATTTGATACATTAATTTAATAAATGCGTTCAAGTTCACAAGCTTATTGGCGCAAAATATATTTTATTTTAAATAACAAATTGGCTCAAGATAGGAACAATTCTTCCCCTGAACTTAATATAATATATTAACAAAAATTTAGGGAACTAGTTCCAAAAAATTAGTACTTACGAGACACGATTTTATTTTATTCTTCTTGAGCACTAGGAGCAGTGGCGGCGCTAGCTCTTAAAATCTGGGGTAAAATTTGGGGGGGCCAGGAAATATTTTTTTATCGTTTACATATGAAAATACAAGTAATGACCTAAGAAAAAGGTCCTCACTTCTAAAATATATTTTTTTCCAAGCAATTCTAGGGGGACCAACTAGGGGCTAGAACAACTTTTAGGGGGGCGAATATGGAGTAAGAGGATGCTGGAGGCCGTAACTATTTTTTATATATACAGTCAGGGATTAAACGGTGGACAGTACCTACCATTTCAAACAAATAACCATATCTCCTAAAATTTCCTACAAAACCTTCTTTTATATTTAATTTTGATTATGTGCTTATCTAGGAAAACGTAGCCATTATTTAAAAAAAAAAAAACTAAATAATAACAAGTACATATATTTTAAAAGTGGACATTATCACAAAAAGTAGCGTCAAGAGTTAATTAATATTTAGTTTGGCCACCTACTGCGTTAATAACGACCTGTAAGCATCGAGGTATAATTTCCATTAGATTCTGGTTATATTTTGATATAACAGTATTTCATTATTATTATTTTTTGAACACTTGAATAAAATTATTTTATTTGACCACTCAATGGTAGGCATTTTATTGTTTAATATTGTATAAAAATTTGCAATTGAATTTAAATCCGGACTTTGTGCAAATCTTTCAGTATAGAGGAGAAGGTCCTAATATGGGCTCCCAAAGAAAATCTACTAATATAGCCAACACCATCTTTCGGCAATAGCTTAAAACACACCTACCTTTCATTCAACAATTTTACAAATTTAGTGCAGTTGAGTACTTGTTCCATTAGAAACGAATTACAGTACATGTGTGCTTAATTTTGATTCTTTTATTAAAGTAAGTTGTTATAAGACTGGGCAAGATTTTTATTCGATTCGCATGTGTTTTTTACTTGAAGCTGCTTGATTGTGATCGAGGTATATTGTTTTACTAGGAGCTACTGCCTCACTTAATCTAAAAAAATTCAAACATTAATTTAGATTACCATGTGCAATGTGCAAGGTCTAAATATGGGGCAGGGCACATATTCAACATTTTTTTCCAGCTGACGACGACATGGACGTTGATGAAGTAGGGCAACAAAGTCCGGATGATGAAGATGCTGCTTGCATGTTTTGTGACGGTGTTTTTTTACAGGATCAAAGGGGCGAGCTTTGGGTTCGGTGCCTTATGTGCAATATGGAGGCACATGAACAATGAATGCTCTGAGACAGAAAAAGATTTATATGAATGTGATTTTTGTCAGTAATCAATTGTTTAACTGTTACTTTGAGTTTGTATCTTAAACAAAAATAAAATTTATTTTGAACTACCAAATTTTTAATGGGGGCTTATATTTCATACACTCAATCCTGATTTGAATATTTTATAAATTAATTTTTTTATGGGTTAGATGTATGCCAATTCTAAGATCATTTCTTCAAAAACGTAAAGAGAACTAAAGGGGGGCCCATATTAGAACCTTCTACCCTATTAATACCATTGCCATCAAAAAATGTCATGGCTTTCTTTGATTTATACGCGCAAAGTCCCACTGGAAGACAATTTTTTTTCTATGTCCATTTTGAGCACTGTTTCTTCTAAATTGTCAGAAATAATGTTAATTAAAAATTAAAGAAAGTTCTGTAAGAAACTTGGAGATATGGTTATTTGTTTAAAAAGGTAGTAGTTCCAAAAAAGTTACCCAGCAAATATTTATCTTTCAGTTTATAACCTTATATTTTCATTCAATTCATTGAAATCATAAAATCCAAAGCCATTCATTAAATGTAACCTATTAAATAAAATCTTCATAAAATTCGTTACATTTTTTTCTGGTGTAAAACATTCATGTTTCGGCATGAATATGAATAGGATATTATCCGTTGAGAATTCTGGCATTCTGTAGCTTCGAACAGGTAAGCTTTCAGTATGAGTGGATGTTAAGTACGGTTTTACAATTAGAGATAATTAGAGCTGCAGCAATGCGAGGCATAGTACTTGACGCTGCGAGCGCCCGCAGCGACCAACAGATTAACTAACGAGCTCTAATTGGATTCTACCCTGGCTACGTACCTATATGCAGAACAGAATGTTCTAGCATTTTTTATCGAATTTGATTTTAGACTAATTATTAGAAAAAGTGGATTACTTTTAAATTCAGTAGTACAGTGCATCTCTTCAAACTGGTTTAAGTATGTGCATATGCACGGAGAAAGACCCGAGTAAAGAAAGTTCAATTTTCAGGCTATACCAAGGGTCGGAAAAGTGCGGCTCTTTTATTTTGAATGGAAAAGATAAAATTTCTTACAAATTTCTGAAATTTATTACAATTTATATCAATATTGATATTACTAATAATATAATTAATGCAAATAGAAATTGTTGTAGTGGTAAGTGAGTTGTGATCTTTGGCGATATATGCTATTTGTTGAAAATGAGAAATTATAAAAAATGTTGTATTATATATTATATACACAATCAACAAAATAGCCATGTTAACATCACAGAGTTTTTCGAATTTTATATCTGTAGAATTGGCGATTTTTGTTAATACTGAAATAATAATACTGAAGTTTTAACTTTTTGAAAACTTTTCTGGTACCCAGAAAACTCGTATTTTATTTCTGCTATATAAGTTTTATTTATTCTAAGAATTTTGCGGGTTTATTTTAAACCGTTATTTTGGACGTTTGCCATTGCTGATAGTACTAGGAATATAATGAGTATTAGTATCAAAAAATTTAAATACTTCATGAGTATATAAAATATATTCGGACGTTTCGGAAACTGTTCAACAATCTGTTTCCGTCTTCAGCGATCACGAGAAGTGATCATCACTCATTATATTGTACTATTCTAGCCTAGTACTATCAGCAATGGCAAAGGTCCAAAATAACGGTGTCCGCATTAATATTGGACCATTGCAAAATAATTTCAAAGATATCTAAGAATTGTGCTGGAATGGCTTTTTGTTTCTGAAAGGTTATACGATCTAAACTATACAACACCTAGAGCAATATATATGTATATATATGAGTGTAATAGTCAATTTAATAAAATGTAAATATTGTTATTCAAATATATAAATGAGATAATAATATATTTACATTGTATAACTTGGCACAGGTTTTAATTTTAATTAACTATCTTATACCCGGTTGCATAAAAGTCTTAAAACTAGATGTAAGGTAAAACTAATTAAAATGCGGTGTGTTGCTACATCTAGTTTTAAGACTTTTATGCATCCGGACATTAATCATTGAAAATAACATATACATATGTGTGTGTTGTGTTTCATTAAAATATAGATATCTGAATAAGTGAGCTAATAATAATAGTTTTCTATAGCCTAAGTGGCGAGCAAGATAGAAAAAGTTCTTTTTCTAGACTTTCGGCATTATATGAAAAACACATGGCCGGAAAAAAAACATAAAAGATACATACTAATAAGTTGATTTCTTAGCTGCAAATTTGGACTCCGGGATTTGAATTCGAGGTTTTCTGCAACCGTCTTTCTACGAAGTTACGACAGCTTAGTTTTATACTAAATTTATTTACCCTAGTAAAGTTTGTTCACATTTTAATTATGCTGTTTTATAAACTATGAATTGCGGATCACTGGTGTTCTATGGTCATTTGCCATGTTGTACGCCAATTTTACGATTTCCAGAAAAATTACGAAAATACAGTAAAGCCGTATAATACAGTAAAAGCCGAGGGAGGCCAGTAATAAGATATGTGGAAGAGGTTAAAAAATATATAAGAAAACTATACGTAAGAATTAAGGCGTAATATTTTTATGAAGGTGGTGACAGCAGATAGAGATATATCGAAAGCAGTGCTGAAGGAGGCCAAGGTTCACGTAGGGCTGTAGTGTCACAAAAGAAGTAGAAAAAATGGATGATATTCACTTTTCTAACTTATGGTCCACGTGTACATAACTGTGTAGAAACTTTAAAGCACATAGAATCCTACCATACATAAACTTGATCTAGTGATACTAAAAGTAAAATTGTAGGTTTAGTATTTTTAAATTCTTAAATTTAGCGACAAAGCGAACAATTTTTAATAATTTATTTTGTAAATTTGCTGTAACAATGTAAATTTTCACAATGTTCCAGTTCTGACTAGTGAGAACAAATTAAAATTAATTTATATTTGACCTTCTTTGATGAATAAATTGCAACTAATTAATTGCAAACGTATAATTTTGACTGCATAGAGTAACTAAATTATACAGAATAAAGTTCAACATTAAGTGAATAGTGAAAAGTATATATAACATTTTGAAAACAAATTTTTTCGTTAATAAATGTGTTTCTTTTTTCTGGTAATTTTTACTTTGGCCATCTCTTGATCAATTTATTTACATTTTTAATATGATTCTGCTGTATAAAAAGATACGTTGTAACGATTATGTACACTGTGTACACCTCATACATCAAATAAGTTTATCACGCTCATGTACTAAACTGGCATTTCGTGCACTTGGTACACAAATAACTATTATCAGTGAGGATTTTATTGTTAGTAATTTGTTGTTAGTAAGTTGCTAATCGCGTATGCTTTCACTACCAATATTTGTACGTTTTTAATTTAGTTTTAAAAGTATAGCTTACAAAATCTTTCTTAAGTGACTTATTAGTGAAATTATTACTTAAAGTGAATTATCATTGACAATTTTTAGGATCCGTGAAACGTTGTAGAATGATTTCCGTGTTTTGCAGTTTTCATTGTAACGATATTGTCTTTACAGTAACAATCCTATTGCATGTTCTTTTTAAAATGTGTTGAAATTTATTTGTAAAGGTATAAAAAAGATTGTTTAAATATTAGTGTCTAGTATAAATTTTTTATTTCTATAACTATTCTTTTAAAAATGCGCTATATCAACATTTTTCCAGTTTTAGTTTAAAATAATTTTAAATTGCACCACTTAATACGCAAATGTAATTAATATAAAATATTGTATGTTTTACTAAATATATCACAAAACATTTATAATTTATTTAGATGGTTTTTATTATTTATTGAAGGCATCTTCCAGTGCATTTTTATTGTGCTAGGCTATTCGCGTTTGTGGAGAAAAAATCCGACGGCACACGTAGTTAAAAACCTGTCATCAGACATGTTGTACATTAAGTTCTATTGCCATTTTATATTTATAATTATGTATATTATACATTACAAATAAATTATATTTCACCTTATGTATATTTTCTTGAAAAATATCATCAGAAACGTGATTGAAATTGTATAAATTAACAATAATGAATAAAATATCGTTCAAGAATCTTTATGAACCATTTTGTTAAAACTTATTTAGCGTTAAAACAAAAATATTTTTAAATCGATTGCAAAATATAATGGAGACAAATAGTCTAATATTTTACAAAGTTTTGTAAAACTGATTGTTTCGGATAGAAGGATAGAAGCTACAAAAAGAGCAATTAAATTTGAAGAGAGGATAATAAGACATCCAGAAAAAAAAATTGCTAAACCAATGCTGGGCAGAAATAGAAAGAAAATTGGAGCAAAGAGAGATTGAATCCAAAGGGAAGTAAAAAGAAGAAAAAGACTTGAATATAACGGCTACTCAACAAGGGAGATATCTATAAAAAGGTTGGGAGGACAAGATGTGACACTGGAAATAAGAGATAGAATGAGGGATATCCAAGGGCAAGAAAGAAGCGAGAGCCTAACAAATTCCAGATATAACGGCAAATATGTAAAGACTTGGACGACACAGATACCAGAGTACCTAAAAACAAAAATAAACGGAGGTAAGAAGAAAATAATAGCGAGATTTAGGTGCGGAAATGAGGAAAGGGAAAACGAATACTGGAGAAAGGATGAACAAAGAATGTGCAGGTTGTGTGGAGAGGAAAGAGAAACCATAGAGCACATACTGAAGAATTGCGGAGAAATGAAATATAAAGAAGAGACAAGAAAAGATGTTCTGTGTGATTCAGGCCAAGGATGGACATGGATGGAAGAGGTCTTGGAGAGAATAAGGAATTTGAAACGAAGATACCCTAATTAGCAATAATTATAGTTTTTATGTGAAATATAAAGTTAATAATGTAAATATGTAGATTTAAACCGAAAGGTACATAAATAAAGTATTATCTATCTATCTACAACTGATTGTTGTTAATAATGAGTTGATAATGAGTTCATTTAATATTAAACCCATATATTTTTCATCCTCTAGTTTTGATCCCGTATAAATTGTCCACGTGTTAAATATTTTTCGATCGTTTCATTGCTACCTTTTTTTATTGCACTCAATTCTAAACGTAGGTTAATTCTTCTAGAAGAGATTTTCGCTTCATGGTTACTCCACAATTTTAACCAGATACTTCAAGCATCATCTAAATTAATCACTTGTCGTCCTTGACCAGGTTCTATGTGTTGATAATATTAGCGCTGCATCTATAGCACTTTTTTTCTTCATACTCTTCTATTTTCTTTACGTCGCTTTCTGTTGGTCTCTCTCTTTCAATAACATACCACCCCTTCTTGGCTCTTAAAACCATTTTTAATTGGAATTTCCACAATTGGTAATTATTTTCACCTAATTTAATGATCGCCACTATTGGTATTCCTTCCATTACTTCGCACTATAATTTGCAATTTTCATTAGATTTTTAATTTCTCTACATGGCGCCAACTTGCAATATATATTTTTATTTTTCTTTTCTTATATTTCCTACTCGCAATAATTAACTAGTAGGAGGCCTGGGCCCATAACCTGATGTTAATAATAAGTCCTACTGTTAATATAATAAGAGAATTTATTTAATATATATATATATAAGAGTCTAGCGTACGAAAAGAACAGAGTTGTAACTAAAATAAACATTGTAGGCCTTATTTCCTGACTTATTCCTGATTAGAACTAATTCACTAAAGAAAAGACGACAATAACAATGTAAGCACGAAACAATTCGAGGGGCAACGCCATTCTGGACGTACGAGTAAGCGAAGCAGCGTACGAAAAGTGGGGACTGCAAGCAATGGAAAATATACGGCTGAACGATGCACTTCAAAGTGCATTATAATCAAATAAAGTAAACTATAATATTATATTTATTAAATAAAATTTATTGTGAAATGTAAAAATTTTCCAAAGAAAATAATATTTTTCACTGCGTAACCTCGAATTAAGTAGTTACGATCCTAGAAATTTACAGTGGTAATATGTACAATTCATATTTTTAACAGAAGTTAGTTCAATGACAAATGAACGAATCAACAACCAACTTATTTATATATTTTTGTCTCGCACATGCCTTGCAAGCATGAATGAGAAAGAAATGTATAAATAGTTAATTGATGATTCCTTCATTTGTCATTGAACAGACTTCTTTAAAAAACTGAACTTTAGGTATTTACAAGTTCTTTATTAATAGCGATAACTTTCTTAACATGTATACATATGAGGAGAGATACGTATGTTGTAAACATAATATAAAAAACGAACATTTGACTAATTTTTGATAATAATCGATTTTTATTTATTATTATTAGTGTTTTTTAATGGGTTATTAAAAAGCAATTATTTTTGTCAAAAACGCACTAAAACTTTCCAAAGCATTAAAAATGCAGAGAAAAATGTCAACATGACATGTAAATGTCTGAATACAAAAACAAACACAAATTATTTATTTTAATTAATTTAATTAATAACAGGGTTACTTGGAGGATTCTCAAAATTAGTTTTCATAAAAAATCAGTATATTTTCAGGACAAGGGAAAAAGTTTAGGCAAACTTTAGTTATGTTACATAACACCTTAAAAAATAAGTAGGTATATAATAAAAATTCTGCATGGTACGTTTGCGAGAAAAACAAAATTAATTCACACATTTAATTTAGATAAAGCAAAAATTGTTGCCAGTATAGGGCATTTGTGTATGTGTGCCTTGTTAAAGCTTTTGAGTGTTAGTAAAAAATCCGATCTTGGTTAAGATATCAACTTAAGTTAAATATCTTATTGAGACGGGGCGAGAGGCCATTAAAATTACTTGGAAATGTTAATTTCGCAACTGGAAATATCTTAGACAATGCAATTAATTTAGAGCAGTGGTTCCCAAACTTATTTTGTCGCGGAACCCCAATGCGCTGTTCAAAAAATTACGGAATCCGTTTATTGGAATTTTTTTATGCAACTTTAAATACAAAAAAAAAAAAAATACATTACATTGCTGCAAACTTTTTCCTTTTATAAATACGATAGAAAACCAGAGGCGAAGGGAGACCTCTGCTAGACTTGCCGTCCCATAAAAAAAAATAATAATAAAAAAAATACATTTTTTTTTTAATTTAAAAAAATATTTAGGTAAATATTAGGTAAATCTTCAAAAATACTTCAAATTATGTCCAATACAATTTTTTGTCCAAGGCTTGGTTTACTAGTTACGAATTTTTTTAAATTTTAAAGTTTAATAACTTCCGTTTCCGGTTTCGAATTTTAATAAAAAACAATAGGGTTCTTCCCAATTATTTGAGAATTTTTTAGTACCAGAACGAACTCTTTAAAGTTAAACCATTTTTGAGTTATCGTGTATACACACAGACACACACACACACAGACACACACACATACGGACGGCACTTCTAAAATAGGTTTTTTGGATTCCCTGGACCATGAAACGTGGCCATCCGTCAAAACCTCGACATCGAAAATTTTCGCGATTACAATACTTGCCCCTTATATATTAAGGTAGGGCAAGTAAAAAGAGTTTATAATTTAGTAGTCATTTTCATTGTCCATATTTATCATATCATTAAACGCACGCCTGTGACCATATTTTTGTTCAAAATTTTAGGGTAAAATTTTTATGATCTATTGTGTTTAACCCTAGTTCGTATTCCCATATAAGATGTGCGGCACACTCGGTTGTTTCTTAACAATATTTCGTTTCGAACTATTCATATTTTGTATGCCGCTTCTGTGTGAAAAAACAATAACTGTTTACAAATAATAAATTTTATTACTATCGCTCTTTCTCAGATAGACTATAAAAACATAAATTCTGTTCGTTTCAGTATCAGTTGAATACATGGCGTAAACAGTTGTTACTTGAAGGCTCTATTTGACTATTGTTTACCGACGAAATTTGACATTTATCATTTCTAAATCAGGCGCACACCTAGGGAGAAGCTCACGGTCTTAAGCCCGCTACCCAACATTAAAAAACACGTTTTTGGGGACACATTTTGCTTATAATAGAACGTCAACTACCCACCCAAGGCAAATGTAGCCCGATTTACTATGTTAAAAATAATGGGTCTCAAAGTCCCATCCAATCATTAAAATCTAATATACGAAGCTAAGAAATGAATTATACACTTATTTACCCAATAGTTTCATGTGCAGTAGAAAGGTTGAACTGAAAATTATTACAAAAAAGAGACTCTTGAATATGGTGGTTGGCCATGTAAACTTGTCAAGCAAGGTGAAAGGAAAACGACCTAAAGGTAGATCACCGTCTTTTTTTCTCTCTTTTTAGGGTTTTGTAGGTATGACCAAAAAACCCTTATACCGTCATTTTGTCATCTGTCTGTCTGTCTGTCTGTTCAGTAAAAATTGTAGCCAAACGGCTAAACCTAGAGAGTTGAAATTTGGCATGCTTGTACAACTTTTTGACCCGCACATAGGAAAAATACTAAAACATCTAAAAAACATATCCACCTAAAAATATAAACAAATATGTGCTCATCGAAAAAAAAAAAATATTTTTTTAAATTCTGAGTAGGGTATCAAATGAAAGCCCTTAGTACGTGGATTAACGATCAAATTTTTATTTTTTCAAAATAAATTATATTGACGCGATTTTTGCCAAAATTGTGCAAAAAATTTTTTGTCCCACACCCTGTAGATGGTTTAAACTAAAACTCTGAAAAAAATCGAAGTAATGTACATTGGTGTGCACCGGAATAGTACAACAGTAATTTTTGATCAGATTATGTTTTCGGACAATAATGCATTTTTTGTGTTTTTAACCAAAATATGTTAAATATTTAATTTGCTATGTAACCCAGTAGATAAGCCAGTACTCATAGCGATGTGCGTTTAGTCATTGCTTTTCTAATTTGCTAAACAGGTAACTTGCGAACTAGAGTTCGAATCCTGTCAGTTTTAAATTTTTTGTTTTTTTTTTTGCAGTTTTCTTTTGTTTAAATTGTTTTCATTTTAAATTTTATTTAATTTTTAAAAGCGTAAATTTAATAACCAGTGGGAAGTGTTGAAATTATAATTTAATGCTATGTTTGATGTATACGAATCAGAGGGCGGGGCTAATGATTTAAGCAACCAATAGAAGCCATAGGCGCAATTTCCAAAATCTTAATGAACCTTGCTATGTAAAAAAATACTGCACATATTTAGAAACTTAAATAATGGTATTAGGCATTCGAATTAAAATTCATAAAAAAATATTTTGACATAAAATTTGTTTTGGCATCCCAAATAATCATCATTCAGTTACTAAATACCTGCAAAACCCTGAAATGTGTGAAAATTCACACTTCACATCAATTTTTTTCTTTGTGTCGGTCGACTAATTCTCTTTACAGTCCAAAAAATTATGGACTCCTATAACTGTTTTTTATTAGATCCTCTAAAAAATGGTAAGACCAGATTTGCGAACACACTGATTGTACGCTGGAAAAAATCCCTGTACAATACCGAAGATCGGATAAGTGGCGTATTATTACACATAAGCTAATTCGTGTTCTACGTGTTCGACTCATAAGAAATGAAGATAATGGACATAAGAAATGTACATATAGAAAATAATAATTTCTAATATCGTCGAGGGTATTTAAGGTAGTAGGAATGCAATTTATCAAAACATATACTAAACACTATCGTGTTTCACTATCGGTAAACGGTTAAATGATGCACTTGGTATAGCTTCACAAATTGGTTTATTAAACATGCTGACTGCAGTTTCGGTATGTAATACCATTATCAAAGTTCCAATACTTATACAGTATCTTACATCCTATACATGTATACAAGAAATAAGGTGGTGGTAACATGTATAAAAATTAAATAACAAATAACACGAAACAATTATAATTAAATCTCTAATCCTACTAATGGGGAAGAATTAAGTTCTGTCATTTCATTCAGGGGGTTTGCCCATTTGTGAAACTATACCAAGTGTATCATTTAACCGTTTACCTATATTCGAGTTTCACCAAGTAAAACTATCAGCTATTCAATACTATCCTTAAGGTTTCAAATTTTAAATTCCAATATTTTGTAGTAATATTTACAGATATTTGTAACCAAATAGATTATTTTACAAGAAATCCGAAACCAATATTTGATTTTTAGACCAAACAAACTTAAAACTCGACAATTCTCTCATATTTCATTCAAATATCATAATAAAACACATAAACACTCGTCCACGTGATATGGGACAATATTAAAATGTATCCCAAAGATAGACTAATGTTGTCAAACAGAGTGACGTAGACACCATTCACATTTTTCCCATATGAAATTAGCTGCAGTTGTTTTCAGGTAACAAATGTTACCAACAGATGTAGATGTACCCTTTTGAAGTGTCATTTCTGTTTAGATATTAAATCTTTAAATATATAAAATTGTTGTGTATTGTTGAAAAGAAATTGTAGTGTAGATATCTTGAGAGTTTGAAAGAAGCAGATGTTTTGAATGTGGAAAAAAAGAATGAGATGTTTGTTATGAATTGATTTTTATCATATTTATATTCTTGATTAGAAAATTAAATAATAATAAGAACGCGTCAAGAGATAATTTGGGGTTTCCGTTTACTAGCAATGTCTTTGAATTTGATCTTGTTGGTTTATTAAATTTTTTAATGATGAAAGCACTGACATGAATATTTGCTTCTTGGATCAACTATTAACGTGCGCGTTTACTCGACAGCCCACTAACTTTTCTACGATTTCAGATAATAGAACTATATGTGAAGATTCGATCTGTATATCATTTTTCCGTCGTCATTTCTCCATCAATATTCAAAAAAATAATCCAAAGAAATCATTTTTGTCTGCCTGACTCTTTGTTCGAGATTGCCAGAAAAATAAAAAATAAATAAATAATAGGTTCCCAAACGCCTAGATATGCACATAGAGGCAGAGAAGGTCAATGTGACTTTTGCACTGGAATATTACCCCTGCATAAACTGGTACTCAATTTTAAGTATTGAATACTTCAAGCTGAGTCGACCCGAGAGTTGACTGTGCAATATCGGAACATAAAAATTCGAAGGAAAAAAGTAGGATATATATTCATGTAATTTGACATGGTTCAGAAGTAAATAAAAATTTTAATATAGGCCACATGTCCATTTGTTGATTTGAAGGTGATAGCAAAAAATATCAGCAAAACATATTGTGCCAGGTATCTTGCTTTCGATCCCTATGTGGGCACTTTCATTTAGTTGGCCTGCAAATTTTGGAGGAATATATACTAATGTGAACCAGAATAGTACGCTTTTAGTTTCGATGATAAGTTGTGGGTATTTCGAAAGTATTTTGCATTTTGGGTTTTCCAGAAATTTTTATTATGTATTTCCTTGATTAATCTAAGTATTAATTAGAATAATAAACGAATAATCTTTGAAATGTGTGAAAATTCATATTCCACATTCTTTATTTTTTGGCTACGATTTTAATTTTTGTGCATCGATTTTATATTAAATGATGCAGCAACAAGTAATTTCGAGAACCAAAACTTTTTTTCCTGGAAATTAAAAATAAATCTTTTCTGAAATTTGTGTACCTAGAAGTAAACCTTATGCATTTTTATAATTTTCGGAATGGATAATACTAATCAGTGCTACTTCAAGTTGATATTTGTTTGAATTAAATGATTTTAATGAGTTAAATTGATATTAATCGACAGTTCGGCCCATATTTTGCATATGAAACGTGATTTGCTGAAAATTGGTTACAAATTTTGAAAATCAAATCAAATAGTGGTAGATACGATAAGTTTAAAGATAGAAAGCTCATTAAAGAGAAGGCTGTATGTTAATTAAACATGCGAATGTGTGCCTCTAGTTAGTTCAATACTGTACCTTACAATGGAGAGATAATTGATAAAAAAAAGTAATATATAAATGGAGACTGACAAGACATGTTGCGGGATTGATCTATTTTAAGTAGACAAGAAAAGTTCTCGAATGGACACAGCAAGACTCTTTTGGAAATAGAGGCAAACCACCTGTGAGATAAACGAATGGTATTAAGAGAATTTCCAGAATTTGGCTATTATTAGTCTAAGACAGAAATATTTGAAGAAGACCTTTGTTTAGGAGTGGACGAATTCGGTTGGCAGATGATGAACATGCATATATATCGTAAATTCAAATAGATTTAGAAATTATCAAAATATTTAGTTCAGCAAGAACAATAATGGTTACCGTTGTTGCTTTGAAATGTGCAGTTAGAATTATATACTATGATAAAACATGATATAATAAAAATATTAGTGAAACTCTACAAAGTATTATGAAGCTATAACCGTATTAAATTCGTGTTTCATCAAGTAAAATTACCAACAATTATATATTATATATTAAGAACAGTAGAATATATTAAGTTCATTTTTCTTTAATAGATCCCCCAAACAATACATAAACTTCACTCTTGGCACTTAATCACTTAACACACCACTCACTCAAAAGTTCAATTAATGTGTTACTCAATAATTAATAACAATAGTACAATTTAATTAAAAGCTATGTATCCATCGATCGAAATACCAAATTAGATAATTTTATGAATATTGAAATATCATATTTATTTTAAACTCAGAATTTTTAATTGTAAATGTATGACTTGATAATAATAACTGGCCGATAATATCTAGAAGTTTGTTTTATATAGGATCAGTCATAATAGAAACAACAGAATCGAACAAATATGGCGGATTATTGACTGTTTATTGGTTGTTGTACCCTTCAAATCGGGCTAGCATTGCCCTTTGTTTTCTAAAACAATACAGCTAAATATAAAGGTTTTACATTGATAAAGGCAAATTTTAATTTATAATTTGTATTGACAAAACGTTCCTACATTTATATCGGGGTTATTCAAACTTTTTGATGTCGCAGGCCATACAATTCAATAGATAAATAAGTCTGTATATACCATTTGCAGGCTATAGAGTTCAGAAGCAACAGCTAAGTAGCTAAGTAAAATTTCTTAAGACCAATGGCTGTGTTATTTCATGTACTTTACTATGATGCGCATTAATAATTATAACTAATTAATTATGTTATTTGAAAGAGTTTTTTCTTAATTCCGCTCCTTGTAATAAGTTTGCTTTATAAACCTGGTACTCACTTAAAATGCCAGGAAATATTTTCCTCTATTTTGAATTTAGTTCTTCATTCTAGAAACCTGGTTTTGTTTTCCAAAATAAGTATATGCTTCTGAAGTGAAAGAAGATTCATGCTGCATACATTCTTAAATTGACTAATTTTCAATTTTCGTTATAAATTATTATGTATTAAAAAAAAATGAATGTCCTGGGAGTTTCGTGTTTGTATGCCACAATTACAGATCCAGCGGCACATAGTTTTTGCACCACAATTTAGCATGACGTTCTTTAGGGGATCATTCCTATTTAAAACATTTCCAATGTGATTCGTTTTAAAATAGAAACTAGAAACTACCAACAAAACTAGTACCAATTATATAATGGAACTATCAAAAGATTTTTAAGAATATAGGTGCGGAAAGAATTAATGTTGAAGTTATGAGAATCTATGGCTATCCTACATGTATAGAGATGTCTATATAGATAAAAGCGAAATTTAGATAACATAAAAAGCGGAAGAATCTTGATTATCGTTTCTCAACAGAAGTTCCAGTAACCCTAAGGTTTCGCGAGAAATAGTGATGAATAAGTTAATCATATATAAATATAATTTTGAGTCATTTGTCACATGTTTAATTTCATATTCGTTTTACTATACATATACGACATATTCTTTAAGAATATGGTAAACAAAGGTATAAATAATGATATATGATTTTTATTTAAGGGTTCTCTGCGACATGAATATTATTTCAAGAGTTCTACAAGGATAAAATTTTAAGAAACGCTATTCTAGACACAGGTCGTCGATATGAAATTTCTAAGCAGGATACTTAAAACTGGACATGAAACAAAATATAGAGATATGAGAAGATTTGAGCATTTTCAGCCCAACATTAAAGATAACATGAATGAACACATATCCCTATGAAAAAACAATGAATGTTAAAAACCATATAAAAATATAAACTAACGGGATAATGTAACATCTGCTAAAAATAAATTGGAAGACATAACAAGCATCACTGCCCAATACATGACGATGATAATAATGATAATCTTTTGTATCATTTAAATAGTACATAGAGATTAGTAACTTTTAATATTATTTGAAGAAGCTGTAAGTCAAACATGCCCGTCGGAGAAATGATTATGACAAAAGAGACGACGTAATTTTTTTGGCGTTGAAATAATTAATTTTTATGTGATTTAACTTAAAGAAACTCGGAATTACAGAAAAATTTTGTAGTTTTTATCGTCATTATTACCTTTTAGAACAAATATAATTGTTAGCTATTATATTCTGGAGATCTTTGAATACGTAGTCCATACAAATGGTTTGAAGCCTTCTCCTCAGTTTATCGGTATATAGTATGTTGTAGAATAATAGACACATTGTCGTTTGACAATCTAATCATGTTCTCTAACCTGTGTATTCTAGAAGTCCGATAAACCCGATGAACCTCATGGAGCTTCTAACCTCTTCATTTCTCTGAATTCTCCACTGTCCATTTTTTTGTACCGCACCATATATATTCGGCACAATGATTTTCTTTCCTCGTGTTCAGCACTCACTGTTGTTCGTAAGTACTGGTCTAATGATAGTTAAATACCATTTTATCTTTGGGTTCTTGTCGTGACAGAATTTGATATTTAAGGAGAGCACAGCAACAATGACGCCTAACACAGCTGAACAGAGAATAAGTAATACGTTTTGTTTGCTACGAAAATTCTGATTTTGATTTCTACAGATTAGTCCTTATTACTATTAACTACGCTACTTATATAAATGCCTCCAGTCTTTAGAACCCATGTATTAGTTCAGTACCCAATTTCCCGTTCAGAGATGGTATCTGGCAGGTATCTGAACATGAACCCGAACCTGAACCTAAAACCCGAAAAAACCCTGTATTTTTCGTGAACCTGAACCTGTATTTATGTTTTGTATTTTTATTTAATATGCATGTTAGATAAAGTGTATTTCATTAGTTACTAAGTTGTCACGAGAACCGAGCTTGCCCAAGTTATTCCATGTTTCATATTGGCAGAAAGAATTCAAAATGCGAAAACGAAAACGAGTAAAATATATTAATAAAATATATAATACATTTTTATATTTTTAGACAAAAAAATGTAAGAAATGGAAAATTTGTATTAAGAATTACAGAAAAATGACATTTAATAAAGACCCTCAATTCAACATAGAATATTCAGAGTAAGTATGATTTAAAATAGTTCAAATAAAATGGTCGAAAGCCCGATTAAATCGTTAAAAGTTACTAAATTTCTAAATCTAATTCCACTTAAACGTTTTACTGGGAACAGACTATATTTGCTGATATTTATACCTTTTCTTTTTTTTACAAAAAATTATAACTTGGTTGTGTTTTCTGTAATTATTAATATAATATTGAAGTATAATTTGTACTTATAATTTTATTTAAAATTTTCATAGAACCCGAACCCGAACTGACAAAATTTAGGTTCTTGAACCTAAAAAACTGATGTTATTTAATCTAAACCTGAAACCAAACCGAAATTAACATATTAAACCTGAACTGAACTTGAACCTAAATAAATCCAGCTTATCAGGGTATCTGGATAATCCCTTGTACTCGATGTAGACATTTTCGGGTATTTTGTACTATCTAGGTTAGTGTTTTCCAACAGGGTTAAACCGGGCCCGTGGTCTTATGTAAAACTTCAACAATAAATCTTAATTCTCTTCAAAATTACAAATTTTCAAAATTTCTTCCAACGTGTCTAATTACCTCGAAACCCTCGAAAAAAATATTCGCCCGATCTAATTTTGAGGGTGGAAAAATGTCATTTGCGAGTAAGCTATTAGATTGCAATTTTTGTTTAATTAGTAGTTTTCTTTTTTATACGTATATTTTTGAACATATAATTTAATTACTGGCAATCAATTTGATTTAAGTTTAGTATTTTAAGTTTAGATATGAGTCTCCTTACCTGGATGATATGAGTATCCTTGCCTACAGTTTTCAAAGATCGTTGTCTATCAACCCAAAATTTAGCGCGCGTCTGTGGCAATATTTTATTAAAAATATATTTTGCTGTAAAAACTGCAAATTTACATTAAGTACATATTTTTTAGTTATTAGTAGTATTCAATAATATTATGTACAAATTATAGTCGTAAATTGTTTTACAAAAAAATCTATATATTTTTAGTTTTCGCGGAACGGTTAGATTTTGCTACGGACCAGCACCAGTATGCAAGCCAACGATTGAAAAACATTGGTTCATATTGATGAAATTTTTACTTTTTATTTGAAATTTACAAATGTTTTAACCATGATTATATTAATTTGATTTTTTTTCCTCCTTGAAATTATTAGTTTTAGGTCCGCGAATATTAAAACTTTGGGGAAGACAGATCTAGGTTAATATATACTACTATCTAATTTAATGTATTGGTTCTTCAGAGATCTCTAGAAATCAATAAGAGTTTACTTTGAGGTGCTAACTATTGTGATATGATCATATGTCGTCAGCATATTCTAATGTTCGTTCTCTGTTTCTAAAGATGTAGTGACCATGTAGAGGTGTATCCTGTCTGTTTGGCCCAACACTACATAAAAAAGTCTAGGGCAGAGAGAGTTTCCTTGTCTTAATCCAATATTAATATTATTTCTTGTATTTTAGGTGACAATTTTAATTTTGTAAGATGTTCCAACTAGAATTTGCCTGAGTAGGTTTCATATTTTCAATGATCGCGATATCAAAAAATAATTGCTATGCTGTTAGTCAACCTTCGTCACAGAGATGGTACATGAAGAAAATAAATGTTGTGCTGGAGTCAAAGAACAAAATGTGAAATATTATAAAACTTCGTTACATATTAAGTATTAAAACTACTTTACATATTAAGTATTAAGTTAAAAATAGAAGACAAATTTTGTAAATTGTACAATGATTGGCAAATGTTCTAAGATAATTTTGTACGAATGCAAATATGAACTAAAATAAAAGTTTATCCAAATTTGACAGACGTGGTTTTCACAGTTGTCCAATTTGTGCACAGTGCCTCAACGAAGCCTATAAAATAATCTCGAAAACAAATAGAACTTTAAATATATAATTCAAACATACAACTTTATCAAGTATAAATATACCAGATTTACTTCGTAAATATTCATTTTCCAATTTGTATTCCTTTGACTGTACTTCAATCGTTTCAGCCATTGCGAATCTCTTTTACATCAAGCCATCCTTATCCCCCTTGTATAAAAAACTATAACCCCATCTCGTTTCAACAGTAATATACATATTCAAATATCACAGCGTACCATACTAAGTTTTCAGTATGCTTTTAGATGACAGCTGGGGAAAGCTGTTTGATATGACTGTTACCTTATAATGGTCGACTCGAGCATTGAATATTTCTCTGAAGGGGGGAGTTCTTTATTCGCGGTGTTTTGAAACCCCCCTACAAAATTTTAAGACCGCCCTCTTAAATTATAGGTACGGTAAAGCGTTCCCTACTTTTTTTTATTTGTAATGCGGTAGTAAAGACTAGTATTTCTATAAGCGGCTTTATATTGGAGATATTAATATTGAAATATATAATAAGTTAGCCATGATGAGCAGCATTCATTCCAGCCATTTTTAATTTTTGAATAGGAAATAAAGCCACGTATTAACGAATGAATATATTTGACAGGGATGTACTTGTAAACAAACATAAATATGCTACGTGGCACATAAACGTACGGTATCGCTTAGTATCATTTGTAGTTAACGACCAATTTTTGTTCCTCCCTGTGCATTCTTGTCGGTTCGTTTCAGATATTTGACTCTTGATGGTATTTGTATTCATTATATTTCGTTGTTTTTGTAAGTTAATGTTCGTTCATTAGGTGTGTATAATCCAGTGGCGGCTGGTCTATAGGTTTTGCAGAGCTGCAGAACTGCTTTATTATTATTTAAATTATTATTTATATTGCATAATATTTGAAAGATTTTTGGATTTACATGTGTATCGACTAGTTGTATTCTGGGAAACGCACTGTAGCGCAACGAAAGTTTAGATGCCCCTATGTAGCTTTACAGTGGGTTAGATAATTATTGTTCTTCTATTCTCTCCGTTTCTCTTTATTAATTTGCTAACGAAGTACACAGTTCTGTGCTCAGAAATATCCTCTTTCGTTACTATTTGGCTGTAAATCTTACGAACGAAAGTTCTAATTAAGTAAAATTTAGCGTTTAGTAGATAAAAATGGATTTGATTTTTAATTTCAATAAGGAACGACTTAAAACAAAACTTTCTGTAATATATTCAAATATTGAATGCAGAAAAATACGTGGTGCTGTGTCTTTCTTAAAATTAGAAATTTTAAATAATTTGGATGAATCGATGGCGGAGACATAGAAATTATTACAAATTCTTGTAACAACACCCATGGTTACTGATGAAGCTGAACGTTGTTTTTCCACTCTATAACCGATAAAAACTTTTCTTAGAAACTCGATGTGTGAAGATCGTCTAACGGGTCTTTAGGGTCGAAAGGGACTTTCAGGCCTGTCAATAGAAAAAAAAAAAATCATATCAACAATATCGAACTATACCGAACTATGCTGCTAAGAAAGACCGGCGTATTGCATTAATATTCAAGAAATTGCATTGAGGTAACAACATAAGCATATAATTTTTACTCTTATTATTATTATTTTTCTTCTTCTTCCTTGCAGAACATCCAAACCGCCACTAGTATAATCATAGGTTTTATAATTTGATTATATTCTTCTTCTTTTATTTCGCCTTTATCTGTTTTTCTTTATTTTATGTATGGACCAATTCTTGTTGATGTTGCTCAGTTCGCGATTCTTCTTTTAAGTGGTCTCCCTAGTTATGATTTATGGATCCATCAACAATTAATCTTACAAGAGGAACCCTATAGTTAATCCTCTTCTTCCTTTCTTTAGGAGCCTGTTTTTCTTTATGTTATTTATGGAGTTATTTTTATATGTTGCGCAACTCTCGATGCATCTCTTGTGAACACTAAAGGAAGCAGACATCCTGCTAGGATCTCCAGCTTCTTTTTTTAAAGCGTTCATTTGATTTTTATCATACATTAGTCTTCATGTGATATCTACAGTTATAATTTTTAGCTTTTTGTTTATTGTTTCAGTGGTCTAGTTGACTTCTGCTTGCGATTATATGGTTTTTGCCAATTTTTAAAGACGATTATTTCAATATGGTCTTGCCACGGTTTTCTTCTTCTTTTAATGCAGTGACTGATTAAGCCTGCAGTAGGCCCCTGGCGGTAGAAGTTGTAAGGCCCCAGGGTAATTCAAGTGAGAGTGGGGTGGTAGAAATTCATGCGGAACCCCTTCGAACTCGGGGCCTTTGGCATCAGTCAAGTTCATCACTCGCGTAACTCACTACTACTTCGATAGAACGAGAGAAAAACAATAGGTGAACGACGACATTGAAAGAGTTACTTGAAACTGATACCATACGACCGAAAATTTGGAAGAACCTTGGAAATGCCTTTTGTATTTCATGCGCTATACGAGTCGAGTATGATGATTGGGAATGAGAATAACTGTGCTTTTTGCTAAAACATTCCAAACCAGAAGAGAAACATATATGTTACATCAGCGTTATCGCGATACAGTATCTACGATTTTTCCTTTAATTCATTATTGGCCAGCTAACTCACTTAAAATAGGTTCTCAATACCTAGGTGGCATATTAGGGTGGACAAGGCAATTTCTCTGTTATTTCTAGGCCTTCGGCACCACAGCCGCAGTAAGGGGGGGGCGGAGGGGGCGACGGCCCCTAGCGCACTAAGGAAAAGGACGCTGACGGGCTTGCTAATGGTCGCCATTGCGAAGATGAGGACCTATTTTTTTTTTTGCTCGTCACTTGGATTTTGAGAGGTGAGGACCTTTTTTTTGCTCATCACTTAAATTTTGAGAGGTAAGAACCTTGTTTTTATTTACCAAGGGCGCCAAAACACGGCTCTGCCCCTAACGCAAGTTTTCCTTACTGTGGCTCTGTTCTGCACTATATATGAAGACCATATGCCAGTGTGATGCTTCGATCGGTTCAATTATCCCTTATTCTTTTTTAAGTGTTTATTACTTGAGGCTGAACCTGAATTACTTGAGTTACCCCTGAGCTGAATAAATAATATCTGACTTTGGATTAGAATTCCGAATTCTAATCCAAGATTTGTTCCCGTATATCTGTACCCCGTAGGTCACCGTTTTGCCAAAGAGGCAATGCAGCTCATCGATTTAATAACAGCTTCAATATTATTTTTATTTCCAAAAGTGAAGAGCTCCTTAAAGGACTCCACTTTTAAAAGAATGAAAAGATAAAAGAAAAGATAATGATGACGGTATAGCTGCTGTTGCTTTTTGCGAGGGGGGTTTGAATGAAAAAAAAGCCTTGATTGGGAACTGGGGCTATGGCTGTGCTGGTGTCGTTTTTAATTTTTGAGCCATCAGTGAATATTTTCATGACATTTTGGTAATTGTCTCATATCTCTAGGAAAGCTTTCTGATATAGTTTCATTTTTGGGATGTTGGATAATGTCTATGTTAAATTGTGAAAGTATGATTTGCAAGGGAGGGGTTTCATATTGCTAGTTTGGTGTTATATCTGGATATTTTAAGTTTAAAATATTTAATGTTTCAGTATAATTTTTTGTAGGGGAGTTATGTTTAAAGGTTATAGGTAGCCTTTTATTAGAAAATAGACATAGAATGCTGGGCTATTGGGATTTTGGGTTAGATTGGTTAGATAATTTATGATGATTTAGGGCATTTGATCGCTGTATGCATTACTTTTTAAGATATCTATATGTGACATCCTGTTAGTTTCTTTTTTTTTGTATCAAATATTGAGGCAAAAAAATTTACTGCGTCTACAGATTTGATTTTCATATTATTGATATTAATTTTTATTTTTATTTTTTTATTTTTTAAATATTTTATTTTGTTATTCTGTAATATTTTGTACACTGCAAATTAATTTATTGAAACTTAATAGCGTGCACTGTGTTGGCGTTGCTCCGTGGTAAGACGGTTGTCTACGGAGCACAAGGGCCGGGGTTCAATCCCCACATCTCCTTCTGATTTTTATCTTCCGATATTGTGCAGTAAACTCTGGGGTCAACTCAGCCTCAAGTATTTAATACTGAAAATGAGTATCTGTTTATACAGGGATAATAGGACCGGTTGAAACGTCACACTGACCACGTGGCTTTCATATGTATGACCGATGGTCTAGAAACTGAGGACATACCTTCTCTGCCCCTATGTGCATATTCAGGCGTTTTTAGGGAACCTATTATTAGAACTATTTAAGATTGGGATTGAGATTGTTTGGTTTTAAGATCGATATTATGGTAACTTCTTGCCATCTTTGCGGATGTGTTTTTTGTCAATATATAGTTGTTAAGTATGAGCAAATATTCTCAGACGTTTTGGGATAGGTGAATGATAATCTCGTAAGTAATTCCATCTGATCCTGGGCTGCTTTTATTATTGAGCTTGTGGTGTATATAGAGTAGTTCTTCCATGTTAATCGGTTCGTTAATTGGGTTATTGTCTTCCTGTATTTGATTGACTTGCCTTTCTGCTATTTGTTTGATAAACATTAGGTTATTAATGTGTGCTTTCCACTTTATTGTTGGCTTTCCTCTTCTCCTATCTTTTCGGTTGAAAACAAAATTATATTATTTATTTGACATTTGTAACTAAATGCTCTATTGTCCAACAGTTTTTCATTGTAGATGCAACTTGAATATCATGTTATATTTTCTTTGTTTTTTCCCTTTTCTGGTAAATTCTGAACTCATTCTCGTAAAGCCCTACTCGACAGTCCTTATCTTATTTCTAAATTTGTCTGTGACAAGCCACATTTCTCCACCATATGTTATTGTTGTTTTTTTTCTCTCCCTTCGTAATCTTTTTCTCAGAAAAGTCGCAGATTATGATCGCGATTTCGCTAGAAAGGTATTTACCACATGCCTCCAATGAGTCCTGTGCCTCACCCTTCAGATGGCCTCATTAAATGAATATTTGATTATTTATGTAGTGTGGTCACTTTATCATTTAGGGGAAAGAATTTGTGGTCTAGCTATTTGAACTACTTCAGATTAATTGAATCTCTTCAATTTAGGTTGCCAAAATAATTATATTCTTCCTAAAATTACAGTTCGATAACCTGTAGAATTCTTTGGAGTCTATAGGACTTTTCCATTTGAGCCTCTGGCAGTACCACATATGTTTGTCTTTTTTCAAGACCTATAATTTTGATTCTCTCTCCCCCCCCCCCCTATCTCGCTCTCCCTCTAAATATCATTTTTAATTTAAACCGTTAGTACTGTCGTGAGTCATGCGTAGAGAGTAATGCGTCAAGCGTCGTGCGTTGTGCGTCCTCCTCGTGCGTCATGCCCCGAGGCGTTATCGGCGGAATACAAGAGGTATACCTCCTCTCGGAGCTCGTTATTTTGTTCTCTCCACTCTTTATTCCCTAGGCCTTGCAGCGTTCAGGGTATTAACCATTACAGAAAATAAAACAATAAATCCAACAATAAATACATAACAATCCAATACGATTAACACTGTTTTTTCTCTTTTCTATCTTCTTGCTCCAATGTCCCTCTCCTTCTTTCTGTTCTCCTTCTGGCTTCCCTCTCCGATCTCCTTCCTTCTTGCTTCCAGTTCTCTCGCCCATCTTTGATTTATTTTATTTTATTTCATTCTCTTCCCTTCCAACCATTTCTTCACCCCTCCTCCTATCTCCCTTCCTTCCTCCCCATTTCTAGGTAACCTCATCCCCCTTCCTTCCTTCCATTTCTCCCCTTCTGCTTCCCACCGGGTCTCCTCCTTCTTTCCTTTACCCCTTCCTGTTATCCTTCCCCAATCTCCATCTATCTTGCCTCTAATTCCCTCGCCCACCTCCCCCTTCCATCTTCGTGCAACAGGTTTAATGTGCTCCCCGACCATACTGTCATCTCTCTACACCTCTTCGCGAGGTGCTCTATATCTTCCTCCTCCTCCCCGCACATCCTGCACATCTTTTTCTCCTGTTTCCTCCAATATCTATTTCCTCTCTCTTCATTCCCGCACCTTAGCCTCGCAATCCTCCTAACTCTCCCTCCTGTCCTTCCTCTTTCTCCCTTCAAGTAGCTTGGTACCCCTATAGTTCTGACCTCCTTATATCTCCCTGCGCTCCTTGATTTGTCTATTCTGACTGTCCTTTCTTGCTCCCCCACTTCCTTATCCCTCATCCACAACTCGTCAATCACGCTTATCCCGTTTTTTCTTCTCCTTTTCACCTCTGTCGCATCCACTCCGCATCTCCAGTAATACTCCTTTCTCATTTCCCCCCATGCGTACCATCTTCCTTTCTGTTCCTCTCTGGCTCTTTCCTCCCAGCATTCCCTCATTATTTTTCTGTCTGTTTCTATTCTAACTTTCTCCTCGTACTTAACCACCCTCCTTCCTGTGTACCCACTTTCATCTTATCCCTTTTCAGTTCCTCTCTTACAATATACCCTGGTGTTGTTCTATCTACCCCTAAGATCCATCTCAAATACCTGTCCTGTACTCTCTCGCTTCTACCTTCTCCCATTCCTTCCAACCCCAAATTTCCACCCCATATAGCAGGATGTTTTTCACCACGGCGTCAAACAACCTCAATCTCCATCTACTATCGTCGCTAAACTTCCTCTCTCCTATACTCCACAGCGTCCCCATGACTATCCTTGCCTTCTTTACTTTTTCCCTTATGTGTAGTTCAGCCCCATTATTCCTCGTTAGTACGTAACCTAGGTATTTTATACTCTTCACCTCTTCTATTTCTCTGCCACCCCATTCCCATTTTATCTTCTTTCCTCTTCATTCTCCTTTACCGAATACCATTACCTTAGTCTTATCACTGTTTACTTCTAGTTTTTTCCTTTTGAAATATTTATCCGCCCTTTCAATCATTCTCTTAAGCTCCTGTTCCCCCTCTGCCATCAATACAATATCGTCCGCGCACCCCAATGTCCACAACTTCATCTTCCCTACTACCACCCCCCATCTTGACCCTTCCTCATATTCCCCTCTAGATCCGCTACATACAAGTTGAACA